>JAHWXV010887908.1:0-12926 GCA_024586415.1 Phrixothrix hirtus
AAGTAAACAAAATTTGCATCTCTAATGAATTAGATAGTGCTGTTCATACCTTGGTTAAGTTAGTGCAAGCTCAAACGATTAACGAGGAAATAAGTGTTTTACAAAAATCGAAACCTATGCCCACAAGCTCGTAGTTATTACCGCTTAACCCTTTTCCCAATGAAAATACGTTATTACGCATTGGCGGTAGACTAAAACACTCAAATATAGAGCTCGAACCAAAACACCCTACAATTTTACCAAAGAGACATAGTTTTAACAAATTACTAATAACTTATGTCCATAAGATATTATGCCGTACTGGTATCACGACCGTTTTGTATCATTTGCATCTAAATTAATGGCCTATTGCAGGCAAGTCTCAAATTAAACAAATAATTAAAGGTTGCATTGTAAAAGTACCTGTATAACACCGAAATCGCGATTATAAAAACCGATACAGGTTTTCGCGAGTTTAAATGTTATAATTTTATTATTAAGTTAAGTAGCAAGACAATATAAAAGACTTTAACAAATCGCGAAGTGTGTGAAACATTGAATAATTAGAATAATTAATTATAGATATAAATGTTTGTAAATCTAGGAGCTTATCTGATTTAAAAAGTAAACAAATTAATATAAACTAATTAAAAATTAGCTAAATTATTAAGAATGTATGTAATTAAAATAAGTTAAGATAATTTTATATATATATATATATAAAATGACATACCGCCATTTTAAATATGTACACGTTATAAATTTCGAGTACCGAGTGACTGCAAAGCACAGGATTCAAATAAAAAATAAAGTACGCGAGTGGAATAAAGATACCACGTATCAAAACAGTATAAAATAAGCGGCGAAAGTACGCTGAGGGCTTCGCCTTTGAGTGCGAAACTTCGCTTTTGCATGCGGAGCTAGCTGCACCGGCACACGAGAACTTCGCGTTCAAACACGAAGCGAGCTAGACACTCTGGTGTCAACCTCGAACCGATTCACTTCACATTTGGTCGCGCTCCAGGTCCGATCGCGATACAATAAACCCGAATTGTGGTCTCGTATCAGGCCCTGCTTGTAGAACCAGCCTTTACATTAAAACACACGATTGAATCGGCGTACTTAGTTTACGCCTGGAAGTTGTAAAACATTCTTGCCGTCGCTGACGAAATCTAGGTGCCTTGGCAGTAGAGCTCGCCACCTAGGCCTAAACACAGTTCTTCAGTTAAGCAGTTGAAAAGGGTAACAGCCCATATGAGAGGTCTTGGAACCCGTAATCGCCGTCCACTAGCTTGCCTGCCTTGTACTGACACCACAGTTGCCCCGTGGAACTTGGCGCATGAATCCGGCAGACCCGTAGGGGATGCTTGGATACTCTTCTGCCAGTTGAAAAGTGTAATAGGCAGTGGCAGGGCAAGATGTCGCGACCGCAACGAATTGCGAGTATCAGGAGATCAGCAATGCCTCTAGGTCGATTATTCCCGTTCAAGTATCCTCGCCGAGAGTGTGGATTCTATCTAGACAACTTTCAAGTGCATACTAGCATTAGCATTCGCTAAAGACTTGTATTAATCAATTATTGTTGATTGAAGCCCTTTTACGAGAAGCGCCGTTTAATTAATAACATTAACGAGAATTGAACTTTGTCAACCATCCGCCATTAAAAGTTAATGCTAGCCTGAATGAACCGCTCGCTTCGAATAATGATCGTTGCCGATATTGCTTGCACTTTGCTAATAATTAATTAGCGTTGCATGATTGCTTCGTTGTGTAGATATTAATTGTGGTATCTCAAAGCATGTATTTAGTTTATTTGTAACCGTCAATTTTAATTTAGTGTTATAGAACGCTTAGTTATTTGCTGTAAATATTCCGTCACTGTTTTTATTCTTGAACTTTTCATATTCGTTTTGTAAATAGCCATTTGTTTGTTTTTATTCATAATACATAACTTATGAAGGTTTTACCGACTTATTGCTTAATAACCAATTTAGCTGCGTACGATTGAACCAGGCCCGCCTGACTAGAGGCTATCCGAAAGGAAAATATAAATAATTTTCCTCCTGGGACACCAATAGAGAAAAACGAAACGTCACAGCATAACCTGCTTTAAATCAAAGCCTAGATTTACTAATCCAGTTATGGGTGATCTTCCTGAGTACCGCATTACCCCTCAGAGACGTTTTTCGGTCTCCGGCACCGATTTTTGCGGTCCATTTTTATTGAAATCTAGCCGATTGCGAGCGTCCAAGACGAATGAATCATATATATGCATTTTTATATGCTTTTTAACAAAGGCCGTGCATTTGGAGGTCGTAAGCAACTTGAGCGCCGATGCATTCGTAGCGGCATTGAACCAGTTCGTATCTAAACGTGGTATGTATTCAGATTTATATTATCACAACGCCACAAATCATATGGAAGCCAATAGCAGATTAAACGAACTATATAAATTCTTCAAGGTTGTGGATAATCAAGCTCGGCTGAAAAAATATTCTAGCGGTAGGAGTATTAACTGGAATTTTATACCTGCTCGTTTACTCCACTAAAGCGGTTTATGGGAGGCCAATATCAATGGGGTGAAAACGTATTTAACAAAAATAGCTGGAAACGCTCCCTAACTTTTGAAGAGTTGTACACATTATGTACTCAAATTAAAGCGTGTTCAAATTCCCGGCCTCTAAGCCCATATCCATATGATCTTATCCCGTTAACTCCGGGTCATTTCCTGATTAGCTATTCCTTAACTAGTTTACCAGAAAGAAACCTATCCAATATTCCTACGAATCGGCTGATCCATTACCAGCAGATACAACAGGTGCAAAATTTTTGGAAATGATGGCATGTGGAGTATTTGCACCAATTGCAGCAACGATCTAAGTGGCGTCGAGCATCATCCGACAGTTCTAATATCGGCATTTTGGCGCTCCTACGCGAAGAAAATTTACCACCTTGTAAATGGACCTTGGGCCGAATAACAGCTTTGCATCCCGGCAGCGACAACATAGTGCGTGTTGAGTCGTTAAAAACGAATAACAGCGTAGTGAGACGCGCGTTACAGAAAATCGCTATTTTTTCATGTGTATAATAAGTGTGCAACCTGTAATACCGTCATTAACCTGATGGACAGTGTCCTTTACTTATTACAATTTATTTATAGAATGTTTGTTTTATTGTTTTATTTGTTGAGCTAGTTAAATAATTTGTATTTTTGTAATATGTCTGAAACCTTCAGCTTTTCAGAGACTGGAAGCTTATGAAAAAGTTATTTTTAGATGACTGTATATTTTTAGGTTCAGTAATATTTGTTAGTTATTGTTAAAAGTTTGTCAATGGTAGGCAGGGAAGGGTAGTATTGTTCATACCTTCTAACGAAAAACATCTGTACAGAAGATTACCTAACAATAAAGTGAAATACACTTAAATATCCGTTTTATAATTCAAAGCCTAATACAGTCCACTTAATAACTACTACGAAGAATGTTGCCGAGGCAACATACGGTCTGCTTAAGCTGGTTATCATATGGCTCAGAATCATCGTTAACATTTGTAATACTCATTTCACGTGCACGCATTTGATTTATATGACGTTTCCATACAGTTTTCACCAAATACAATACATTAGTAATATGATTTACAACTGTATCTGGGTCCCACGTTTCACGTATTTCATCTCAAGCCATTATTGACTGACCGATTTCAAATTTTCGGTTTACTTTGGATGTTTGCTGTCGAAGCTGAATATTTTCTACTTTTACTCTGTCATGGGATGCTGGTTTAATTTTCGGAAGACGTGTGTCCAAAGTACGGCCTAACTGTAGTTCTGCTGGCCAAAAACCCGCAGTTGATTGAGAAGTAGTAGGGCAGGTTAATAAAAAGTTACACAGAGCTTCATTTAAAGATAATTTGGGCGTTAAAAGTTTCATTTTTGTTTTAAATTGCTTTACCATATTTTCTGCTAATCCATTTGATTAGCGATGATATGGTGCTATAGTGTGATGTACTACGCGATTAGCTTTAAGAGATGTTTCAAATTTAGTTGAGACCAAAGATGTGCCATTGTCCGTAACTAACTTTACCAGAATTCCCCATTTACAAAAGTATTCTCTGAAAGCTTCGATCGTAGACTACGATGTAATGTTTGACATTGTTTTAATATCAACCCACTTTGAATAGACATCAACAATTATTAAAAACATTTTTCCTTTAAATGGACCAGCAAAAATCAGCATCACAAATAATTGCGAGCAATCATGTTCATTTTTGCTATTTTGAGTGACCACCATGTAGTTCGTTCAACAATTTTTGTCGTAAAGTTTTAGATATAGTAACCCGATGTCCCCGCATAATACAACCTCTATCAATATATATTTCTTCCCTCCTATTGAAATAACGCTTGAATTCTTCAGACAGATTTGAGGGCCAACTATTTTCAATATAATTTGCAACCAAAGATAACCCTTTATCAGTAGCCGTTGCTTTTCTTACGTCTAAATCAGTAATACATGGAACATTTTCGTTTGATCAAGATAACTATATTTAAATGAGTTATGGTTCTCTTGGACAGAAGTTGCGATTCTTCGTCTAATTCGATTTGTTGATAAGCATTACTAAGATTAATCTTAGAATATTGTTGTCCACCATCAAGAATTTGAAAGCGATTTTCCTGGCGAGGAATCGGATAAGGATCATCCTTTAAAAATTTATTTAGCGTAATTTTATAATCACCACAAATACGAATTGAATTTTCATTCTTTATAATAGGAACAATTGGTGTTCCCCATTTAGAATAAATAACTTCTTTAATAATGCCCTCTTTTAATAATCTACCTAATTCAACATCTACTCTTTGCTTTAAAGCAAAAGCTATAGGTCTATCTTTAAAAAATATCGATTTGCCGTTGTAATTATCTTCAAATTCTAGTTTCAGTTTTTCTTATTATACAAAACAATTTTATCAAAGAATACATTTTTATACCTTTATTCCAAGTCCTGCAAATCCGGAGTTTTCGAGTTAACCAAAGACTGAAATTCAGTGTTAAAATTTATTTGTACTTAATTTGCATTCGTCAAATTCAAATTACTAAGACAAAATCTTCTTACTATAGGAGGACCATTGTTTTAATCTTTCCACCCAAAACCTCCAATTTCTATCTTTTAAGGAAAACTCTTCAATTCTTCCAATGACAGTAGATTGAGTTGTACCCTGATTATGAGTTGGCATCTTTTTACGATTTTCTTCTTTATTAACTTTCATCCCATCCTCGTCGCCATTTACCAAAATATTATGTATAACTCTATTTAATTTAATACAACTTTGAATTATATATAATCATATATAGGTTATTTGACAATCTCAAAGATATTGTTTATTTACGTTTCCACAGACTACCTGTTTAATTTATAATTTAAAACTTAATAATCAAACACTACACAAAGATAAAAATAATGTAAACGGCCATGTGTTATCATTTGCGTGTACCGTTAAACCTTTCTTAATTTTACCTGAACGTACACTCAAACATTTGTCCAATTTTAAATATTTTCCACGTTCTCTATTTAGCTCATGTTAAAAATAAATTGACTATAAATCTATAATAAGTTTCACTTAGTACGCAGTGTAACAAAGTATTACATTTCATGCTTTTTTATTTAATAAACCAGCTGAATGCCAGTTCAGTGCTATTTTTAAATACTTTCAGGAAATTAAATAGGAATCTTATACAACATAGATTTATTTTGAAAACAAAGATATACACCAGCATTTTGATAGTTTTCGCCATACTAATTTCTTTAAGTTGAAAATACAGGAAGCATTGATAACGATTATAGCACTTTAAAGTCATAACCCGCGTCAACAAATCCTTTACTAGTAGAATAAATTATGCATTTTCAATAAAGCTTTGCGTAAAGTTCAAAATATGAACGACCATCACACAGCTGTATTTTCTGGAATAATAACGTATTGGCTATTCTACGTCAATTTATTACTACTACTACTGCTATCTTCCCTTCCCTTAGCTGGATAGGCAAAATCCAATAAGGAGCCTCCATCTTCTCAACCACTGCGTGCACCCACGCACTAACCCCTCTCACCTATACCGTTACCTCCACCCTTCACCACAACTCCCAGGACTATACAGTATCCACACCATCCCACTATTACCCACCAATCCTACTATTTTTACTATCACCCATTCTCTATTTTCCTCCAATTCTTTCTGTCCTTACACAATTCTTTTGCTTCCATTAAATTCATACAACGTTTTTGGCAAGCTCTCCTTATTCTTTGTGATCTTTATTATCTATCCTTTTACAATTTCTTCAATCATATTCAGCCATCTCTTTCTCAGTCTATCCCTCCCTAGCTTCCCATTCATACCTCATTCTCTTTGTTAATCGTCCATTACTCATTCGTTCCACATGTCCAAACCATCTTAACACACTTCTCTCATATAGTTCAGGCAGTGTTTCTTTCACCTGGCATGTCTCCATTATTCATTCATTCCTTACTCTGCCACGTCTCGTTTTGCCGCATGCAGCTCTTAGGCACCTCATACTTCCGGCTTTTATTTTACTCATATGCTTCTTCTGACATACCCAAATTTCATTGCCATATAAAACAGTTGGAACAAATATACTATTGTACACAGCCTTATTTGCTTCCATACTTAACTATTCACTCTTGGTTACTGACCACATGTTGCCAATTATTCTTCTGCCTGCACTCAATCTGTTTGCAATTTCACTATCTACTCGCCCATCATTCGCAAACATTCTGTCAAGGTAAACAAACTTGTCCACTTGCTCAACTATCTCGCCACCCAACATCAGCTGATATATTTCCTTTTCACCTTTCCTATTGAAAACAGTTACCTTTGTTTTGCCAGTATTGATTTTCAAATCAATTGCTTGACTCGGTTCTACAAATTTATTCAACATTCGTTGCATTTGGCCTATAATTTTAGCTACTTTACTGCGTCATCTGCATACATCAGCACTTTTACATCTTCGCCGCCTATATTTATACCACTTAACTCCTCACATATACTTCTGACGCATTTATCCATAAATATATTAAACAACCAATAGAGACATCACACATCCTTGTCTAACACCTTGCTCAATTTCAAAGTACTCACTAACCGTACCGTTCACTCTCACGCACGCTCTGCTTCCATCATACATTGCTTTCATTGCATTTAATAGTTCTCCCTTTACACCACTCCGTTAGAGTTGCCCATAACTTGCAGCTATTGACACTATCATACGCTTTCTCTAAATCCACAAACGTACAATACATTTTCTTATTAACGTGCAAAACTTTTCCACCATTTGCTGCAAACTAAACATTTGATCCACGCACTCTTGTCCAGGCATAAACCCACAGTATACAAGCCATATCTTCCTTTCAGTATTTAAAAAAAAGATACAATTTATTTCTAATACATAGTTAACCTTCTATAATTATGACTTAATGTTATTCATGCCTTATAATATCAGTAAAAGTAATTCACAAGTTTTGTTGTACGTTGCAGTTATCAAAACATTTTCAAAATGGAGTTTGATTATAAAATGGTAATTTAGTACATCCAACACCTAACGAATAATGTTGATTCTGTATTGTTCAAATACATTAATATAAAGCCACAGCTATGACACGAAAAGGAGTAAAAGCATATTCAAAATGTTTACTTGTTTTAAATTTAAAATAACATAGTATCCAATTTACACTTTTTGTATGATAGGGCAATAAAATATGTCGCAATTAAATCTCATATTGCATAAGTTTACAAAGAGACAATTAAATGTAATTCAGAAGTTTTGAAATGGTTTTGTAAGATCTATAAAAACCTTTACTTTGCGAAAGCTGAATGCAAAAAAGCTGTTTCTTTGTTTTTCTTATGAATGCACGCTGAGTGAAGCTTTCCCTGTTTGATTTCTGAAACCATTTCAAAACAACTGTATAGTTTCAACTATTGAATCTAATAACCTAGAATATGAAAACAATACATTAATAGCGTAACTTAAATACAAGATTCATCCCTTATAGGTAGAGTCCTATAATAGTAGTCATATACAGGGTGTAACAAATAGCAGCTGCTCTAGTTTAAGTTTTGTTTTACATTATAAAAAAATAATTTAATTCGGTTATTTTAAAAGCTATGTGGTTAAATAATAGCGGATATTCTTTTTTTCGTTCAAAAATTATTTATTTGTTTTCATCAAAGTCGCTTCAAATTAATCTTAAAATCTTTTCTTAACTTTGGTGTAACTTCGGTTGCATACATTTCTTCTTAATAAATATAAATCTAAAATAAGGAATCAGTTGGTAATTAATTAATTGCTTTCATTTAATGAAATATCTTAATAATTTATACCATAGAACAAAGTATTGTATCAAAACCTTGCTAAGAAAGTCGAATAATGGATTAAATTATTGCAATGAAAAGGACTTCGGAAATTTAATGTAGAGGTGATCGATTTACCTATGAACATTCATAGACACGTTGTGCTGTATCTATAAGAATTATATCGCGCTATTTGCTTAGATTTTCTGATTGTAAATTTCATAACTGTTCGCTATGACGTTTGAAATTAATGCTGTGTCCGAATTGATTAAAATGCACGTTAAAATGCATGCTAACTTCAAGTTGTTATCTCTACCACATTTAAAACACGCCTATAAGTTCATATTCTACTAAAATGCAACCTTAAAGCTGATCCTAAAATTAGAATTCTAAAAAGTAAACTCATAGCATAAAGGTATGATTCAAAACACCGTGGTTTGTAATGCGGCAAGAGCCCTATGCTACATACAGCAAACATTTATACAATATTGTAAACAAAATAGTACATTAAAAAACAAGTTTCATAAGACACGTTTTTATCAAACGAGTTTTCTAATGAACTAGTGATAAAACGTCTTATCAAACGAGTTTTTTTATACTATTTTATCTATTTGCTAAGCATTTAGGAAAAACGCACATTTTTGACATGTAATTAATTGACTTGGGGATTTTAGTGATAGTTGGTGACATTGACATTTTAACATTTGAATATTGAAAATTTTCTAACTAGGCCTTTCGACCTCGTTGAACAACCCGTCAGGTATCGTAATATACGTTTACGATACGAATATTGTATAACGTTTTATCTATTATCATAAAGGTAATGAAGCGAAAGTCTATGATTTTTAAGGTGAAATTTAATGCATGAAATCATATGAATGAAGTTGCTATACAAATTCTTTTTATTTATGTATGTACATATATTTCATTCCCAAAATGTGTGACATAAATGATGAAAGCGAAAATATTCCCTCCGATGTGCAAATTCTTGCTGACACAGCACGTGGCACAATTGTACCTTCAAAGTCGAGACAAAGATGCAAGCTGGAATACAAGAAATTTACAGATTGGTGTAAATTAAAAAAACTAGTATTGTAATGTTCCTTTAACGCACCAGTGCGGTAAAATAGCTCATTACAATGCTGAAATGAATGTCGTAAACTAACACATTACGCTATGATAATATATAAAACTTGTTTTACACCTGAAAATGTGTATTAGAGCAGCTGTTAGATGGCGCTACCGGGTATGATTTCGAACACGATTTTAGAAAAGTACGCTATACCTGCATACATGGAAGGGATACAATTTTTTAGAGTACTTGATGCAAGATAGCAATTCGGACACTGCATGAAACTACTATATGTCAAATTCGTGGGAAGATTGTTTTAACTTGATTTTGATTACGATGTGGCTACTTGTTCTAACTGTCAATGCAAGGGTGGTAGCAGGATAAGTTAGTTGATATGTTCTTATCCAGAAGTGCATCACGTTGGGGAAAAGATGACAGCTTTGAACTTTTGTAAACATATGTTTCGATTTATTACATCTTTGTTGGTTTGAAACCGTTCAACATGGTGTAGTATTATATCGAAAAATGTATATTACCGCAAGACTATAATTATTGGAGGCACTACATATGGGAAAATTTCAATTTCCAAATTAAACAAGAGGTGAAGATCGACACCCGTTATGCGTGATATCAAAGTTTTTTAGGTTTTACAAACTTGGACAAAATCACTATTTCTCTCTATTTCGACATAAAATAATTTAGTTACCATTGAGGGTCCTATTCAATTCTATTTACAATATTTTAATGCTTTAAGTAAGCAACTGTTGTTGTCTTACTAAACCATCGTATAGCTTGGAGATTCAATAATTTAAAATTATTTTCAAGGTTTCTCCTTAGCGGATTCACAATTTCGATGTGAATTATATCTGTGTTCATGAGTCCTTTATAACCTTAACCATTGATTTTATATACTCAGATAGACACTTCATATGGCGTCAAAAGAAATCAGATTATAGTTAAAAATTCTATGGTAGGTGTCAGTGACTATTTAAAAGCGCGAAATATCGTATTTTCGATAATCACAGTTGAGTTCATTTTATAGTATTAGGATAGTCCGTTATATAAATAATACAGACAAATGCATGCAAAGCTATTTAGAATAGAGAACAATATTTTTATTTATTTACGAAATAAGGTCATCGCGATGCAAGTTTGTTGTTTTAGGACGTTCACTAATAACAAGGATTTTATATACAAAATCAATGTTAATAAGGATTCATACATAAAGTGTATTTTAAAATACGTGAACCTTTTTAAGAAAACTATTATGCAGTTTAATTATGAAAGATATTTTTCTTGGAAATCTGAGTAATCAAATATTAGTATATAAAAAAAATTAATGATTTTTTAACTTTTTTTATCTGCTACTTTTCACGCGCAAGAATTACTCTGATAATTTTAATGAAAATTACTAGCAACTTTTTTAGTAATAAAATTGAAAGTGTTAATACAGCAATCTTTCTCTAAAAATTATGGCGACTAATTTGCCACCATAATTTTCAAGGTAAAATTACTATATTATATTCTAGCATTTTTAACTTTTTATACAACTCGAGATACGCTATTAACAAATTTTTCCTTATTTCCCGTACTATAATTTTGTCGTTTCTGTGGGTTAATTCATCATGACGACCTTGTACGTTGTTAATTATTAAATTTCCAGTGGCCATATATTTTGTTAATATATGTAGAAGTAACTGTTGTAAAAGGCATATTAACAATTTTACTTATTTTTCAAAATGAACTATTTTCACTAAGTTGTCAAAAAATTAATTATGTAGCATCCACTACAAACAAATCTTTTCTACTGCTAAACGTTCCTGTAAAATCTTGTGCATGCTTGTCAATAGTCCAGAGATGGCTCAATCTCACGATTGTTACATGACAATTTTGCATCGATTGTTTCTGGCACAACCACCGATTTAAGGTAGAAACATACATTACCGGGCCGTGCCCGGATCGGAGGACGGCCTATAGATGAAAGGGTGTTTTAATAGTGTTAATAACCATACTGATTTATAAAATTTAAATAAAATATGTTATAAACTTCATAAAAGGTACTTAAAAGTAATGGTTTCTGATTTGCTTCAATTATTTTATATTTTGACATACAGCTGTGTAACGGCTATGCTCTGGTCCGGGCACGTCCCGGTTATATGTTTTTCTACCTTTAGACGACCTTGTTTAAATTCGTACATGAGTGAACGACACCAACAATTGAATTCAGTAAATCAGTGATATGTGCATTATGTATTCAACTCACTTATTTCGCAGAATTCTCACTTTGGGATTTGGTTTGTTAGAGGTTTGTTCCTTAATTTTCGATTTAGTGATTATTACTTTCTCTTACCTATATGAAATATAGAATAGAGAAAGTATTGTTTTCGTCCAAAATTTTCGATGTCAAAATTTTAGTGGATATACACGGACTCCCGGAGTCCGAAAAACATGTTTTTAAAAATTGGTCTGTGTGTGTGTGTGTGTGAACAAAATATCTCGAAAACTAAAAGTCGTAAATAAACGAAATTTTATATTTGAGTTCGTATCTATCCTAGCACGCGACTTCAAAAATTTCACTAAAATCCAATAACCGGAAGTGCTACTTTACTCTTGTCATATTTTGGTTTTTCCCGATTTTCTCGAAATCGGCTATAACGATTTTTTTTAAATTTTTTGTATTTCTTAGATATTTAATTACCTTTCATATAATTAAAGCAATTTCTCAAAAAAATGTCCGTAAAACGAGTAACCGGAAGTAGTCTTACCATTAACTATGACTAAAATAACTATGAAACTGATAATCCTAAATAATTGAAAATTTGTATATTAGATGCTAACTACCTTTGTATGCTAAATCAATAATTTTACTACAATCGAATAACCGGAAGTACAACTTTATTTGTGTTATTTTTAGATATTTTCCGAATTTTCGGTTTTTCATGATTTTCTCAAGATCGGCTACAAAGATTTTTTTAAAACTTATTTCATTTCTTAACCATTTAATGACCTTTCATATACTTTAGGCCGTTTCTCAGAAAAATTTCCGTAAATTGAGTAACCGGAAGTACCTTCACCATTAACTTAAAATAAAATAACTATGAAACTAAAAGTTGTAGCTGAATGATAATTTGTATTTGTTGCCATAACTACATTAGTATTCCAAATGAAGAATTTGGTTAAAATCGAATAACCGGAAGTTCCACTTTATTTCTGTCATTTTTCAATATTTTTCGAATTTTCATTTTTCGCGATTTTCTTGAAATCGACTCTATTGATTTTTTTAAAACTTGGTACATTTCTTGGTTACTTCATTCCGTTTTACATAAATCAAGCTGCATCTCTAATAAATTTTCGAAAGTTGAGTAACCGTAAGTACTTGTTGTATTAACTGCGAACAACATAGCTCAAAAACTAAATATGATTAATGAATGAAATTTTATATTTAAGTTTTTTATCTTTTGCACATGTGACCTCAAGAATTTAGGTAAAATCGAATGACCGGAAGTACCACTTTATTCTTGCGA
>JAHWXV010887927.1:0-13696 GCA_024586415.1 Phrixothrix hirtus
ACACACACACACACACACACACACACACACACACACACACACACACACACACACACACACACACACACACACACACAAATACAGACACACACACATACCAATTTTCAAAAACATGATTTTCGTACTCAGGAGACCCGAAAACGTGTATTCCCACTAAAATTTCGATATCGAAAATTTTGGTCGAAAGCAATACTTTCTCTTTTACCTATATTTCATATGGGGTAAGAGAAAATAAAATACGCACGCGCTAGTTGATATATTATTTACTCAATTTGAAAACATTTGAATTTTTGTAACATTAAAACGTTCACTGGTAATTTAACCTTCAAGTTTCTATAAAATCAGGAATTGAACTAAAATTAATTCCAGTTGCATTCAAGGTGTATGTGATATTAACATTTGAAATTAGTAATTTCTTTTTAAATAACAATTCTTTCTAACCTCTATGGCGATTTTCAGTTTACAATGACATTGGCTCAATATTTGTTTAAACACCTCTATACACATTTATATGATTTCTACTTCCAACTATATTTACAAGTTATGTACCGGATGTATCAAAAGTTTATGATACGTAACGTTTTTATTATGTAAAACGAAATGCCACTATACAGGGTGTCCATTAAAGAATGAGTCTCACGTCAACGGTGACTTCTTTTACCGAAAGGGGTCCGATTTAGTCTAATTTACCTTAGTACCATTTTGCTTCCCTTAAAATAGGCCTCCAAAGAAAATGTTTGTGTTTTAGTTTTCAAGGTAAAGTAATTACATTCAAATTTTTCATGAAGGGGTTTTTATGAGCGTCAAATACGAATAGGTGGCTATATGTTGCGAAAAATGTAGAGGGCGTTCACAACAACCTAAAAGTTTCCTTTTTTTGCTGATATGTTTTCGTATGTTAAGATTTTATAAAAATGCCAATCGATATCCTTCAAAAAACGTATACTTGTTGTATATCGTTAAAATGCATCGTTTTAGAGAAAAATGACATTGAGATCAATTTTGGAATTTAGTCGTTCTTATAAAATTATTTATAATTGTTTAAAAAATATTAATTATTCTTTGACAAATTTTCAACTTGTTTACACCCGACATACAATCTTCAATAAATGTTGCCAGAACATTAATTATTCCATAAATCGCTTCGTGACGTTTCCGTATTTTATATAAATTGTTGGAAAAACAAAAGATTTTACTTGTTGCTATAGAATCGTGGAAAATTGTCTAGCCTACATCATCTAGTATAAAATGAATGGACATTAAAAATTTTCGAGGGTCAAATAACTAGTATATATATACATATATAATGTCCGAAAAAGTATTTCAACAAGAAATTCGTGCATTTAGAGCTCCCTGTAATTGTTTAGTTTTCTAGATGCTTTATCTGAAGAGAAATTGTGTAGTTTATGTTAAATTTAAATAAATAAAAACACGTTTAGTAAAACAATAAATAGAGAGTTAATGGATTAGTCGTATTTCATCGTTATCGGATTTATAACTTTACATTTAAACACCAGATAGATGGAAGCATAAAAATTCCGGTGAGCCCACATGTTGGTGTAGATAATCAAGAAATTTATTTAGTTGTGGTAGTAAATCAAAAAAGTTGTTGACCTACTAAAATGGTATAACACTTAAATCTTGCATAGTTAATTTTTCTCAAATTTTAATTAATGTAAAATATTTCACACCGGAGTTTGCAAATATGATGTAACGCATCTGTTTTTATAATGAACGATTAAAAAGGACAAAAGCGCTTTTGTAATAACCATTTTACTTCGCATAACATTATTAAAAGTTGAAGATAAAATTTCAGAACATATAAACTAAAAAGTTAAAGCAAACGGTAACAAGATTTATGAAAGATATAGAAAAAATTGAGATATTATCAAATATACCATTTACATGAATATTTTAGGAGATAAAATGTGCGTAGCGTATATGGGAATAAAGAAAGCCAAAGAGGATAACTTAAAAGCCGAAAAAAGCTCTAAACTCAGATCAATACATATTACATATAATATGGCGTCACTTTAAATCCATGCTCCAGCTTTTCGCAACGGAACTTTTAAAAGGAGCTCCCTCCTGAGACAAGATGGTGGCCGTTAAAGTTCCGGGCGGCCGGTAAAGTAATTCACTTCGCTGAATATTCTGAACGCTATATTAAAATTCAGTGAAGTTATGCGCTTGCCTTTTGGAGTCGATGTAAATGGAGCTTTTTATATAGCGCTTTTGGGATATGCTAAGTTTGCAGTTACCCACCTTAACTTTTAGCCTTGCCGCGTTTACTTTCGTTGCGGAAAACTCAACCTGACGTTAACCTATTATGTTTATTATAGGCGGTAGATGCCAAAGGAAATTATCTACCAACAAATATGTAATCGTATTTAATGTACTACAACATATAATAAATTTGCGCAATATCTACTATTAAATTTAAGTCAATTATTTTATATAAACCTCATTAGACCGCACTCTTGTGGAACCACAACAAAATATATTTTTAGTTATATACTTTGCTCGAATAATTCTTTTTATGTAGCTTCATAAATTGGTTAAAAACGTATGATGGCGACGTAACTACAGACAAATTTATTGTAACCCCAAAATTGATTTTATTGAATATATACAATAACACGTACACTTCGAAAAATCAAAGATTTAGAGAAAAAGTAAATTAATTTTTTTATCTTAATATTTCTGCGATTATATCAGTGTTTGCTGATTTTTGTGACTTGCTGAAATAAATTCGAAAACTAAAGCACAGCAAATTTCACAAATACATATAAAATTGGCAAAGTCGCCACTGAAGCAAGTCACGTTTCCTAATGAGGATTGAAGCTAAAATATTCGGTAGACAACAAAATTCCATCTTTGTCTCTTTTATAAATAAAAAGGATTTTAGAACTTTACACATTTGTAGTTGTAAATTTCAAAAACCTAAATTTCAGTAACAAGTACTGCAGGAAAATAGATTTTAATGAAAACATTTTCGCAAAGCTTTTGACGTCTACTTACTTGCCCTTGTCATGTTTTTGAATTTGATCGTGTCTTATTTGTTTCTAGCAATTACTTAATTTTGGTTAAAAGTTAATTTTTATTCAACAAACTTAAATTAGTTGGTATTCGAATCTTACACTCTAGTATAGACTGATAGATGTCCTCTGTGTTTATTTGATTGTTTCTAAAATTAGAAGTGGGGTAAACAAGGTTTCTGCAAAATTCTAGATTTAAAAACCCATGCAAGATGAGTGACCGTAAAGCTTCCGGAAGAAAGCAAAACAAGCCGAGTTTCAGTATCACATAGTCAATCTGATTGAAAAGACAAATGCCCTATTATGTTGCTCGAACCAAAGCTAACGTTAAAATCAAGGAGCGTATGGTCGCAAATTCCTTGTAAAATTAAGAAAACTCCGAGTGAAGGTTTGAGGTTGCTCGCGAAGTACGGATATTAGTATGAAACAAACTATTTGCCGAGGGACGAGACCAAGAAAGCAATGAACAACTGGGATGCCCTGTTACTACAACAATCGAACAAAACGTTGCAAAAATTCTCTGAGTAAGCATGTCGATAATAGCAACATAGTTGGTATTGATATAGAAATTTTACGCTAAAATTAACCACAAAAGACCGAATAAAACAACTCGCAACGAAACGTGGAAGCAAATACTGATCGTACATTGCAAAACTCCCACGCCACCGAGAATGAGGATAACAAGTAACAATTTTAATAAACCTTGCAGTAATACTAATCAATCTACTTACAAATATGTAGCAATTTTTTAGCAATTTCGAAATTTTGATTAAACATTCCTTTCTGTTCAACAAACTTAAAACAGTTGGTATTCGAACCTTATATTCTAATGTGTACCGTTAGATGACCTCTGTATGTTTATTTGGAAACTTCCAAAATTAGAAGTAGGGTAAACGCGCTTTCTGGAATTTAATTTCCATTTTGATTTTTTAAGTGTTATGTGCAAAATTCTAATTGTAATCGTTTGGGGCGTTTAGCATGTAACTCGAAGTACTGACAATCATTTACAACTGTTTTTACTGTTATTTTTTCGGCAAGTAGTTTTGTGTTTGCTATGTTAAGTATATTATTCGCCATAGCATGGATGGAAATTTTTCCCGCCATGGCCAGTTCATGGTGGCCGTTTCTTCGGCAGGACGTTTTACCGTATGCCGTTTCGACGGCAAAGCAGTTCGCCGCCGAATTTCGCACTAAATGTGTCGGCTTCTCGCTATCTTCGCAGTTTAATCGGGGATTGTTGGTTACTTGCCAATTGTTCATAATAAATACCCCTACGCTTTTGCACCTTTCAAAGTTCATCTAGAAATTCTGCCTGAATCCTGCGATTAGTCGTTTCTGGATGGTTATTTGTTCTATTCTTTGCATTTTATGTTCTTTAATACAAATTCCACATATTTACAGCAAATATATGAGGCTATCGATCATTACCGTGCTTGAAAAACACAAATCAGTGATCCTAAGTAAGTTAAGGTTAATGGGTAATAATGCCGATTTATGCGACCTATGTATATAGTTGTCTTCAAACCAATCGAATAGAGATTCCAATTTCTCTAGCAAATATTTTGGAAAAGCATGTACTGCTCCAAAAGTGCGAGATATAAGAGGCATTACTTTAACAGCATATCCATCTTAATATGCGTAACAAAAAAACGCTTATAAACTATATGTCTATGTTGCGTAGTTTTCAAAATAGTTATAATTAAAGTTTTCGGCCCATCCCTGCTTTTTAACTTGGTCTACTGTAATCAACAAGAAATAGCCACATTATGGTGCATACAATTTCAGAGAACTATTAATGAATGTTATTCCCTGAAATTTCCAGTGATTTTTTAATTGTGCTAGTTTATAATTTCTTTAAAATAAAAACAGGGTTTTATTGAATATGCAAACATTTTTTAAATAACTCTCACTTTAAGCCGCTTTAACACGGCGTTAAACTGTTTTTGAAAAATATCTTCATATTGTTAATATATCTATAATCAATTGTTTGTGTATAAATTAAATTTTGTGAGAATAATTCAAAATTTAAATACTAAATAAATTTCATACAAATTTGACGTGATTTGTATGCAGTCAAATATCTTTTCAAACAATTTAATATAAACAAAGCAGGCTTTAATGTTGTACATTCATACCTTCTAAAAGTTATGTCAAGTTAAATATTTATTAAATACGTTTTATAGTAATGAATACCTTACTAGTTTATAATTGATAAGCAATAGTTTTAAAGAAAAATGCAAATTTAGGATATTTAACAGAGTACGTTCTATTATTTTTATTAAAACAGCTGACGCGGCCTTGCACTCGATAAAGTTCATGAATAGTAAATGTAATATGAAATTTGTAAACAAACAAAGTGATATTTATGTTTTATTTACAACTACGTTTCATAGTAAAGCCCGTTACCAAATTTTTTTTTAGAATTTCTACAGATCTGTGATACCTAAGGATCCGTCTACATGTATGTTAATAATGCGCATTACATCCAGGACACCCTGTATACTTATAATAATTATGTTGTTAAGAATTCGTAAGCTCTTGTCTCCTTATAAAATGATTTTGTAATATGGTGGATACACAATGGCCAAATCATTGAACTCATCAATCAGATTGTTTCTTTCTTCTGTAGGTACGGAATTTTGAATAGACGTAGAAGTCTTCTTAAGCGATATATTCCTTCCTTATCAAAGTTCTCTTTTATTTAAGTCTCCAACTTCGTTTAGTTGCGCAATACTCATGTATTTTGGTATTTCTGGCGCTTGTGCATTGGTGTCGACATCTGCTTCCGGCATTTCAGAAATGCCTTATACATTATTTGATTTTTTAAATTATTGTTTTATTTTTGGCACTTTTTAGATAAGCTTTTGCCGTCAATTTTAATATAGGTATATTTATATTTTAATATTTCTGAATATAGACAACATTTTATGATTATGAAGTTTTAGTTATACTTTTTGACCGTTAATTCTAAATTATTCAATACGTCTAGTTAGATATTGCACTCACTCTCACGAAGATTTTGCTCTATGGAGGGGATGTGTAACGATTTTTGTTAAACGAGTTCGCATATTATTTTATTATTTTTAGCAATTCAAATTCCTGAATTTTCGTTGAAAATTCATTTTCATTTAACAAACGCAATTTGTATTGAATGACATCTGAAGATTTATTTAGCTATTTCTAAAGTTAGTAGTGGGATAAGCGCATTTTCTGGAAACGGAAATCTTAAAATTTAATTTACATCTTGATTTCTGGCGATTGGTACGTGCAAAATGCTACATTCAAAATTGAACGGTTTTGAATTACATCAATCATCATAATGATTTTATAATCCCTCAATGTGTCAGTCTAAATTCTGGATATTATTGATTACAGTGTTTACTGTTGTTTTTTCGGAAAACCAATCCCTTGATAATTCCCAATATATGTATTGATATTAACTTAACGAAAATAAAAGCTTAATTTGTCACCCTATACAGTTTTGGAAATAAATGGAAACTGACTTACATAAATTCCAACTTAAAACTTTCATAGCTTGAGTCTAATTCACACCAGAAATCACGAAATCTAGCTCGGAGACCCTCTTCAACCAAAAACGGAAAGTAAGGATAAATATAGTTAGGAATTAATGCTCTTGTGTTCGTGTCAAAAAATGTAACTCTAAAAATTTAATGAACTATCGCAATTTTAATCAGAAAACGCCATTTCGGAATAAAATTCAAGGTCGCTAGTCGCTAAACTACTCTAGCTCTCTCACTTCTGTTAAAAGGTCAACCTCCTGGAAAAAAAATCACCTAACAATAAAGGGTGTTGTGATTTCAGATGTGTTTATTTTATAATCCTTAATATCACCATGTACACATTTTTAAATTGTAAATGGGAAACAACATGGGTTTATAATAATATTTTTATAAAATTAAATGTTTGTGTAGTGCGTCATTTGAAAGTATCATCATGTAAATAGGTGGAATGTCTAACTGCATTAAAGTGTACGTATAAAACAATCTGCGAAAATTAATAACATTCTTCACAATGATCACCAAAAGCAATTCGATAGTAGCGAATATGTTGGATATTGATAAAAAAAATTATTCAATAATGCTTTAAAATGAACCCCAATTCGCATCGGAACCTGACTTACTAGAATAGATTTTCACATCCCACGAATTGTGAAGTTTCCAGAACAATCGGAAAACAAATAGCAATCAATACACTAAAAAAACTCACACGTCATTCAGAATGAAAGGAAAAAATATAAGCAAGATGAAAATCGAGGCCATACTGATCGTTTTTTCGATATCAATGATTTTGTCATGCTTAATTGAGTATGACTTGGTCAGACAGTTATTCAGCAATATTGCCTTGAATTTCTAGCTTATCTCAGTAGACTATCTCGAAAAAAGGTCGAAGATGTGGAAGAACAATACATGAATTCCCCGTCACAACAATGTTCTCTCCATAAAATACTGTCTGGCCGAATTCGTCTCCATGCGCTCTTTGTCTGTTTCTTAACATAAAATCCATTTTGAAAGGATGATTCCTATGTTGCATCTGCTTAGTTCAGACTATACATATTTTCCCATTCCATTTCGGTACTACTTGAGAAGCATACTTAATATTGTATTAACCTTACCAGTATGGAAACGATGGTTTGCCGAGGTTCTGTGCTGATATTATATTAAACTAAATCCCACATCAAACGGGCTGACTGTTCGACGTGAATTAAATGTGGCGTTTCATTCACGCATAGTAACCATACTAGCATTCTATATCGTACCCATCTGGCTGTGCTTACAACGAGTTGGCATTGCAGTTAGGCAGATTATTTTCCTAGGAAGTCTGAGTTAACCGACAAGGTCAAATTGAAGCAACGACGTAGGCCACCAAATATTGATGGCAAAATATTTCACCTTAAATTTGTTTGGGAAAGGATGACTAAACGGATAAAGTTAACTAACTAAAAGGCATAACTCCGAATGTTGAAAGTATACTCCAAAATGTAAGTAGACAACTCGGTAATACATACTCGTACGATCAGTTTGCTTGTTTTTTATACATATTTAAATTTAGTTGTTATGATTGCATTTCCTAAAATTAAAAATTCTCGTTTACCCATTGCGGTGGTGTTTATTTACAAATGAGAAATTATTGATCGCAACACTGACTATATCGTGAGCATTAGTTATTCACCGTATTGGTATAATAACAAGCCAGACATTTCTAACTTACATGATAAAACAAAACTATGTGAATTCTGTACAAATCTTAATTGACAATTATTGTGCAGTTCGGTCCTTCTATCAGCAACGTCCACACTAGAGTAGCACAGTTTCAATGACTAATTAATTTCTAACAATGTTTCCAATAAAAGGGCTTATAACATTATCGTTGAATTTGACCGTAGTTGCTTTAGCAAAATCGACTTAGTGTTAAAAAAGCATAGAGTATAAAAACTAACAAATCTAATCTCACTGCATTCAGTTAGAGGAAACGAGGACGTAAGCAGTGAATTAAGATCCCATCGACTTTCAGAAAAAAATACACGTGATCATATCGAAATATGTAGAAAAAGTTGCCCAATTAATCACATTCTTTGGGATGCACTAGCCAACTATTTTGGTTATCTGTAACATAATTATGCCTTCATATTAATTATTCGTCACAGTACACAACAGTAGATTCTAACGCAAGTTTTAACTCTAAATCATTTTAAAATGTTCCTTAGATGATTCCATATGTTTCTTCAATATTTCTCATATTTGTTTCGACTATTTCTCTATTCATACTAACGCTTCACGCGTTAGTATGTTAAACTAACAGAATAGCGACAGCGCGACGTCAGTTAGGCGGGAACAGTTACAAATGCAAGATTTATATTGAACAAAATGATTTAAAATGAAATCCGCTAAAAAATTAAGAATTTGTTTATCGCTCATAAAGAGAATCCAACCAAAGTTCTCAGTCTTTTAACACTATAATTTTAGAAATATACCGAAAATTATTGTATAATTATGAAATTGAGTTATCTAACTGTAATTAAGTTAAGGATGACTTAAAATCAACCAAAGTGGTATTTTATTGAATTAATGAAATTATAGCATGTGGTCACAAATAATTGTTCATGCCTAAATTTAATTTAATGACTAAATGCACGTATAGCGTCACAGTTTAGGTTATTTTTAACAATTAATCAATTATGGATTAACGTAAGTTAATTATAAAACAGATCTAATGTTATTTACATTAAAACATAAGCATGTATTTGTTAAACAGTATAAAATGTCAAGTACCAATTATCACTTTAAAATAATTTATACTATTGTTACAAATCTACTTCCTTGTTATTACTTCTCGCTTTTCTCAAGCTTAAAGGACATATCATTATGTATGTGTAAATTAATTTATATAAAAAGTATTGCAATTGTTTGTAATTTTATAAATCATGCTATTCATTGTCGGTTTTTGTAGCCATTTTTGAGGCGACTAAAATTATAAATACATTTTATATTTTATAATGTTTAACAGCTAAATGATCAATCTAATAAATTACTGTTTAGGACTTTAAAACTATAATAATATTAATTACCCATATATTAAAGTTATATCTTCTTTATCTGTAATTTAATCTTTTTACACAGTTTTAATTGATTATTTATCCATTTAAACTCTTACACAGCTATTTTTCAGTCAAGGTTTTTTAAAATGCAATCTCATCCAATGATGATGAATGATGTTCGTTAAAGCTAGTACAGACATCAAAGCAACTCTACCCACTATAACAGTTTACATGAATGAATTACCATGCTGATTTAAATATGCTGTTTATCTTTATACCTTTGTTTTTTAAATTACAATGTTTTATCAATGAAAGATTCTTGGATAGCAAGACAAATTATGAATTCCTCTTCGTTTTAGGAAACTGTAATTGTCAAACATAGTATTTTTACGTAAATCAATGGTTAACATATCCCAAATAAAATGAATTTATCGTATAATGGAATAATTTAGAAAAAGAAATTGCAGTCATCTGCATTATTATAAAAATTGTTTACATGAAAACTCTCGGAAAACAGCAATTTTTAACAATGCAAAGGCAAATTGCTAAACTACAATTTGAAATGATCTCGTTGCACTGACCGATCACAAAAATGATGGACTGTGGGAAATTTAATACCCGAGTACAATAATCTGTTTACTACTTAAATTGTTATTACCATAAACATGCTATACAGTCATTTTGTATTAAATTTACAACATTTTATAAAAAAAAGGAAAAAATTAGGAAAGATCTTTTTATTATTTTCTTGGTCTAGTGTCCCCAAAATTTACCTCCTTGAAAAGTACACGATATTTTTTAACAGCCTGATAATACCGTTCGTAAAAACGTGAACTATTAATGAATTAACATTCAAATTAGCACAAAATAGAAGAACAATGGAGTTTATACACAAATTAAAATATAACATTCTAGCGCTTACTATGCTTATTACAATAGTAATAGCAGGTACCTATAATAACTCCAAAAAAAACTTTACAATCTTCTAAAGGGGTTAGACAGTTAAGGCTGGCAACGCAAAATTTGCCCTAGAATATTACCGTAACTTATACAGAGTAACAAAAAAGTGAAGTGTATTCTACTCATCAAATAAATAAAAAATTTATATAAACACATATTCGCAAATGCTCTTTAAGAACTAGCGGAATACTCTTTTGTTACACCCTGTAACAGCATTTCAGGTTTTTCTTAACATATACTATCTTAAATTTATCACATTTTAATTTTAAAAGATTATGGTTACTACAGCGTTGTGAACTCTTTGTTATCTTTAATTGTATAACTGTAATTTCTTCTTTCGAACCTTATCTTTCTTTTTTATCTTCTGATCATATGCTGGGCGATTTTAAAATATGCCGACAAAACTTAACACATTACTGTGTCTATTAACAACAAAATCACATAAAATAAAACACTTTTTTTAGAAAAAATTGAAAATGTCAACTGTTTGAGAGTTACCGGAAAATATACAAACAAAATATGTCTAGACAAAATCTACGTGTCTTAGAGAAAATACGTGTTATATTAATATCAAATTACGAATGTGTATGTTTATTTACGTGAATAATAACCTGTGACACACAAGACCGCAATACCAATGGATAAACCATTACAATTTGGTGATTCGCCTTGCATATAAAATTTTAAAGTTTAGAATTTGATTAAATTGTATGTAAATAGTGAACGTAGGGGTAGTTCACAATGATAATTATAAACGAAATTGATTTGATGAAAATAAAATGAGGTTCAACAGCAAAAATAAGAAGTTATGATAATTTATCGGACGTCAGGCCAAAATTCATATAAAAATTCATTATAAGTAAACATGCATAAATTAGGATTAGTAAGCACATCCACATAATAAATATAGTCAAATTCAGTAATTAAGGTAAAAAACTTAATAAAATAAAATTTGGAGGTTAAACACCAACATCACGTAAATTGGTCTGTTTCATTAATTTATGCACATGCCAATAATTAAAGCAATAATGTACAAAATAAATACAATATAAATAAAAGAACAATAAATGTAAAAATGTTGGCGCGAAAAGTTAAAACTTTTAAGTTATATTCATGACATACGTCAAAGAAGCCAAATTTACATGAACGCTTAAGGAACGTATTTGTGCAATTTTCAGGCTATCTGTTTAAAATTTCTTACAAAAATGTAAAAACCGTAAATAGTTGAGTAAAATCTCAAACCCTCTGGAATTTTGAACCCTAAAATAAATAGGGATGACCCCGCAGATAGCACAAATGTAAGCCCAAGTTTAACTAAAAGGCAAATATTTCATCATTAAATCCACATCTTGAAAAATAGACCAAATATTACAGTTTTCTGTTGTTCAAAAATTGTATCAACCAAATTAGTAAACTTTAGATTGTATGTAGAGCGGATTGCTTCTCAGAACAAAAATTGAATTTTTGTAATAAAGTTGATTAAAGGTGAACCAATTTCACTACAAAATAAAATAAAATAATACCCTACAAAGTAATTCTACTTTAAAAGTGTAAAGTTTGTAATAATTTAAATAAAATTCCGCCATTTAAGAATACGTAAAAATACAATGTGACAAAGCTGATTAAACAGAAGTTGGAAAATTTACCTGTATAGTATAAAAGAAGCTATAATTTCCACATCATAAAGTAATCTGGATGGAAAAGAAAATCGACTGTGTAACAAATCCGAATAAAAAAATTTTAATTTTAAAATAGAAACTAAAGTAACTTTGAGTATAATTGCCACTAGTAGTGTGATTAATAATTGTTAAAAGTCTTCAAAATTAAAGAACATGGAGATATCAACACATGTTTATTGATAAAAGAAAATAATAACAGTTTAATGAAGAACAATTTTTGTGCACTACAACAAACATTTTTGTAAACAACGTGACACGTTCTTGAAACTTTAAAATAGATAATTACATAACGAAGAACTTTGATTGGGAGACATCATTTGCCGAAACAAGATAGAAATTTGCTTGATCAGCAAGACGTGAAAATATTTGTTTTATAATATTATAATTTTTTTTAAAGTTTATTTCAATTTTCGGTTATGTTTGTATTTAGTGAGAGTTTAAATACAAAATTCAGATTGGGTTCTGCTTTGGGTAAAGATTTAATTTAGATCTGAATAAGCTAATCTACCTAACTTGGGGAATTTAACTAAACATCAGAGGTTACGTAACAATCCGTTTTCTAACGCGTTGTATAATTAACATCTATATAAATAGCCGTGTTTGTAGCTAGTAACTTTAATTTATTTCAGGCAAGTGTAATTCAAATTAACAACTACAATAAATATGTCAAGGAAGTTAATTAATTTTACAGAAAGTGATGAACTTAAGGTTATGGGAAAGAAACAGGTGTACGTGGTTGCATTTAGTTAACTGTATGGTTGGTTGCCGCAAATGAATGTCCAAGTGCAGTGAACAAATGAATATTTGGTGCAGCCATGTTGGGTTTCAGTTCGCGTAACTACTTATATATGATCAAAAATGTAATGTAGGCAACATAGGTAACACCAATAAGGAGAATTTGAAAAATATATATTCAATAAAGCCTGAAGCCAATATCCGAGTTCACAACCATTTTCCGCATATATTGGTGAATCCAATATGGGGGAAAGACAAATCTCTCCGCAAATAATTTGGCGACTTATATTATTTCCACAGTTGAATTTATAGCAAATATGTAAACATACAAAATGTTCACAATTAAAAGTTCTACAACATAAGGCTAAGCTTATTTACGTATTATCAACTAATTTCAAGTTATCAATTTTAATAGAATAAAAAAATAGGATGCATCAAATAGCGCATTTCAACCACTGAAGTTAGGTGCA
Source organism: Phrixothrix hirtus (assembly GCA_024586415.1). NCBI lineage: Eukaryota > Metazoa > Arthropoda > Insecta > Coleoptera > Phengodidae > Phrixothrix > Phrixothrix hirtus. Next base: position 13,436 of record JAHWXV010887927.1, read on the forward strand.
CAATAGTCTAGTTGTTAGATTGTTGTTCCTGTAACGAAGTGGTTCGATGTTCAAATCCCATCCAGAAACACATTTTTTTTAAATTTTTAAATTAATTTCTTTTAAATACGAATATTTTATAATCCTTAGGATATTCATCTTCCAATCAATTAGGGAGATAATAAAAGCGTAAGCAAAAAATTACATTGAATTCCTTATATTCACCTTTACGAGTCACCACCCGACATATATATATATATATATATATATATATATATATAT
>JAHWXV010887929.1:0-11534 GCA_024586415.1 Phrixothrix hirtus
TATATATATATATATATATATATATATATATATATATATATATATATATATATATAATGTAATCTATACCTATACATATTATTTTTTGGTTTTTATGCATAGAACAAAAGAATTTTTATTTAAATAGCGCTGTATGTATACAAATTACATCATATACATTGATCTAAGTATATTAAAAATAACGTATTTCAGATAAACTCATCTGAAGCGGTAGTCTTTTTTGTCCTACCTGACATATTTATTTTTACCTTTCCAATATCCATAAAATCGTAAACAAATTAAAACCAAAATCTGGCTCTTACTGAGCAGTAAATAAATACAAATAAATATATGCATGTACTTTTATATTTATATATAGAGCGCTCTTGGATATGTACTTTTTACGAATGAATCATACGTGTAGCAGCACCTGCAAACTAATAAGACTAATCTACGCATTTGTAATATTTAGTTAACATACAGAATAGTAAAGTTTTTACTATACATAACACAGGCACACAAAAAGAAAAAAAGGTGCTGTGCGTTAAACTACACCGCCATATTTATATGTTTTCGAGGTTACTGGATCCGAATGCGTTATTCGTTATACCTCACCACGTCACCATTCGTCGCTAACCTCAAGAAATGCCTCAAACTCGCTAAAACAGCCCTTTTTTAATTGATAAATAAGGCCTGATAAGTATACCTATATGTTTTCGGGGTTGCTGGATCCGAATCTATAGTCTATTTAACGCTATCACGTCACCATTCTTCCCTTACCTCAAAAAATGCCTTGAACTCGCTAAAACAGCCCTTTTTAAGTTGAGAAATGAGGCCTAACAAGCATACTTATATGTTATCATGGTAGTTGAATCCGAATCCGTTGTCCCTTAAACCCCATCACATCACTATTCATCCCTAACCTCAAAAAATACCTAAAAGTCGCTAAAACAACCCTTTTAAGTTGAGAAATGAGGCCTGATAAGCATACCATATCGAGTAAACTCTGTTACCACAACAGATGCTGGAGGCGATGAAAACTGCTCCGAAAGGGGATGTGTAGAATGATTCGCTTTCTAGTCTGTCGAGGTAACGATGCCAGAAGAAGCGTGCTGCCTTAAAGGGGGGCGTTTGGTTGTAAGGGTGAAGCTAGGGTCTGTCCGTCGACGAGTTGACATTATCCTCGTCAAAGGCGGAAAGTCCTTATATTTAGGCATGGGTAGGTATGAGGTTATCAGCCCTAGAGCGATAGACTTACCTGCGATTGGACCAGGATCCCTAATGCGCGAGTTTTTCTATATCACTATGTGAACTAAAAAACTTAAAACACAAATTACCCAATCGAAAAGTACAACATTTATCATCACAAGTTAATGTTGGAACTTCAACCTCTAAACATTCTTGTGATACAAATTCTGATATATTCTACTACATATGTAGCGAATATATCGTAAAAAATTATAAAATAGTTTCCAAGAGAATAAGAAGCATTTACAAAGGTTGTTTCAATCTTGATATATCAAATCAATATAAAAAATGGGCGCCACACAGAATCTGCAGTGGTTGTCATATGATCTTGAATCGTTGGGGAAAAAGTAAAGATAATAAAAACCTAAAATGTACTATAGCCACATTTTGGGAAAAACCGATACGTAAAAAAGATTATTGTTTCTGCATGAACGATCTAACAGGATTCAATAGAAAGAATAAGAAAAGTATTATTTACACAGATGTTTCTACTGTTACGAAGTCCATAGAATCACCCAAAAGTAATAAGGTGGATATTGAAGATGAAATAGCGAGTTTAAGCTCTTCCTCAGAGAACCTTGAAATTAGCGATGACTCCGAAGTAGAAAATAATATCATTGATAAAATGAAAAGGAGTGAAACTCACAATGTTCACGTTCTATATGACCAAAACAAAAAGGTACCTACAATTGTCACGCAAGAGGAATAGAACGATCTTGTTAGAGATCTAGGGTTAGCTAAAGATAGAGCAGAACTTCTGATGTTAGTTTTGAAGAACGAAAACATATTATCAGAAGGTGTGAATGCCAGCTATTGCCGAAATAGAGAAACAAATTTCGTAAAGTATTTCATAAAGATCGAGAAACCTTCATTAGTGAATTGTCACCATATTAATGAATTCATGAAAGAACTGAAGCCAAATGTTTATAGAGATGAAGATGGAGGTTATCCATCGATTCGTTCAAACGGAGCCTGAAAGCAATTTTGTTCAATAATACCAACTTTTAATATGAAATTAGTTTTAAAGAAATTTAAATATTTAGAACATAAGTGACAAATCTAAGTGGATATTGAAATCTTGAACACGATATTGGGAAAATAATCAGGCTTTACGAATTTACCTTGCTTCTTATGTTTATGGCGTAGTCGAAACCGTGACAATCACTATAAACAGAAAATATGGCCAAACAGAATTTCGTTTGAACCAGGTTCCAACAATATCATTGCTAACCCTTTGGTTGATCCAAAGAGAATATTGCTCCCGCCTTTTCCTATAAAACTTGATCTAATGAAGCAATTCGTGAAAGCTATCAAAGGAGAAGGAAAATGCTTCGACTATTTACGAAAACGATTCCCAGGAATATCTGATGCAATACTGAAGGAAGGCGTTTTCTATGGACCACAAATTCGAAAAATATTGAATGATGAGAATTTTATCAAATCAGTGAATCATAATGAGAAGGCTGCGTGGATTAGTTTTAAGAAAGTTGTAGAGAACTTTCTAGGGAATCACAAAAGTGATGACTACGAACAAATAGCGGCGGATATGGCGAAAAGCTTTGGAAAATTAGGATGTTTGATGAATCTCAAGCTGCACTTTTCGAATTATCATCTCGATTATTTCCCAATGGATTTAGGAGACTATAGTGAGGAAAAAGGAGAACGATTTCACGAAGATCTAAAAGTAGTAGAGATACTATGGGAAAAAGTGAACAGATAATTGTGATAATATTTGGAGTTGAAGAGGAATTCCAAACTGTTAAGGTTAATCTGACTTCAAAATTCAAATTCAATATCTCCAAAAACATATAATTAGCCTATTGCCTACAGATTTTACTCGCTAATGTTCATGTTTCAGCTTCAAAGACTCTATTTCAGCGATTTTGAGGAATTGTTTGAGGTTAAGGATGAATAGTGATGAGATGGGGTTTAACGGACAACGGACTTGGATCCAGCAACCCCGAAAACATATAGGTATGCTTCTCAGGCCTCATTTATCTTCTTAAAAAGGGCCGTTTTAGCGAGTTTGAGACATTTTTTGAGGTTAGGGACGATAGATGACGTGATGGGGTTTAACAGACAACGGATTTGAATCTCGCAATCCTGAAAACATATAGATATGGCGCTGTAGTCCAGCGAATAGCACCTTTTTTTCTTTTTGTGTGCCTGTGTAATTAGTTTCAAAACTGTCTTTAAAAGAAAATTGATAAAAATAGCCTCGGGATACGTTCAATCTTTATTTATAATGTTCCAACAAAAGCCACACAATTAAATGTGCTTTTAATTTAAATTAGCTATATTAATAACTGTTTACCTTAAATATAAAATTAATTTATCTCATGAATACAGAAGTTCAAAATACAGCAATAAATATACGCATTGTTATTCTGAAATAAAATTCGTGTAACAATAAACATAACATTAAAGACTTGAATTGACCAATAAATGGCAAAATTTATTTACAGATTTGTATTTTAAGTTGCCGCGTGGTTAGTGCATCTATAATTTCGGGAATATAACAGAAAAGAATACGATAACATGGACGTTACTTTAATATTCATAAAATGCCTTTGACATCTTAATTTTTACATTTATTTCTAACATATATAGATAGTGCGAAACTCATTAAGAAATGCTTCAACAATAAAAGAATAACAATGAAAGAATGGTATCAAAATTCTTAAAATACGATATGAAAACAAAAACGCAGTATCACATTTTAGTTCAATATCAATACTTTGTAAGTCATCCTCTTGTTATACATAAGGACTGATTGCACCCACCTTAGCATACTCACAAGTAACGAACGAATAAACGCTTTATCTAGAGCTTGACATTCTTCCCTTAGGACATTATAAAGCTCCTCTATGGTCAGCGGCTACCGAACATGAAACTGTCTTTCGAGACGATCCCATACATGCTAAATTGGATTGCAATCGAATGAAAGAGAACTCCACGCCATTCAAAAGATGTCATGCTGTAGTAACACCAAATTCACAATTCCATAAAAACAAAAATTTTAGCCAAATTCCTACGCGAATGGAACAATCATGGATTGGGTAACTACATAGAGATGCCGTTGGGCATTCATGGTTTGTCAATTTAAAATGAGTAACTCCACGTACTACTCTAAAGAAATTTCCCCTAGACTGTTACAGAACCACCTCCGAAAGGAACAGTTGGGGCTGTATGTTGCTCGCTATATCTTTCCTCACATTCATGCAGTCTTAAAATGCGGCCATCGGAGTGGTAGAATTTGTCCCTGGGCTTGTTTACAAATAAACAGTTATACCATTCTTCTGCAGTCTAGTTTAGATACTCGTTTTCCCATGCTGTACGAGGAATACGGTGCATCTTGTTTAATTAAGGATGGTCTAGTAAGTTTATTCGCTCTCAAGCCATTTTGGTGCAACCTTCCTCTGATAGTAGGGAGACTTACATTGACTCCAGCGTACAAAGCCTGGATGCAGAAAATGTCGATTTCTTCGGGCAGTGGTAATCACGGAAAGATCCCGTCTCCTACCCGTAGCTCGTTGCCAACTACCACCATGGCGTATAATAGTACTGCCAGTTTCTTGAAAATGATTCCAAACCCGACCAGTCACACTTGGGAAGACATTATACATTTTGGCCACCCGTTCTTGTGTACCATTCCTATATTATAAAAGTGATATTATAGCGGTAAATCGGTAGAAGAACCTCTCATTGGATGCATTGTTACCTACTTCACTAATTTTAATCGAATAAAATTTTCTACAAATACTAAAACCTAGGAATAAACGTTTTTGTGCACTCAGAATTTATGATAGGTCATAAAAAACACAGAATGTCACATGTTTTTCTAACCATTTACTGATAGGTACGTGTGTTAACTTGGAATATTCTTAAAATAATATCATCAGCACTAAACCTATTATTAACCATCATTTATGGTAATGCAACTTGGAAGATTCATAATATCCTCTTCAAAAGACGGGCAATGTATTAGTCTGAAAAACCGGACAATTCCTTGATTACTAATTCCTAATTATTGGTGTTACAAAAGCCATTTTAGTTTGTTATATTTTTGATTACTTGGCAAGATAAAAAGTGATGTTTTATTTCAGAATTGATTTTGGTTATCGCAGAGGTAAAGTGAGTAGCTCGGGTGGGGGCTCTAACCGCTGTTATAACTTAAAATTTTAGGAAGGTGGAACTCGATGTCAATTTCACATATTCGCAAAATATACTTCTCAGATATGATTACAAGAAGCAGTCATTTGTCAAAGAATAAAATGATCTAGCAAATATTGGTGATGCCAAGGCTTCAATGCCTTTGCAACTTTAAAAATTTGTTGTAGTAGTTGACATATATAGTCTAATGTGAGATATTTAGTTATCGAAGTTTTTTTCAAAGAGGCGGATGGCATTGATCTATGGTACAAGTAAAAAGTAATCTTAACTACGGCAGATCTTCATCTGGAAATATCTGTGTACTATTTTAAATTACCTTTTGCAAGGATAGCAAATTAATAATCTCATTTTATCATTTATCTCACTATTTTATTACGTGTAAATGATGTTGAATCCTGTTACAGTGGAAATGCAGTTCAATGACACGATAGAAGACGTGTTGATAGTAATCAATGGCATCATCAAAATAAATGTTATTAATTAAATTCAACACCATCTAAATACATAGTTAAATTAATCCATAATAAAATAAGATAACTATTAAAAAGTATAATTGCATGTTGAATAGGGATATAAAAAAATAATTTGAAACAGATTATCTGAATGTCTTAAGAATTCTCTACGCTTATCAAGGTTTTTAGGGCACCACAGAAAAAGATTATCTTCACTTACTTATTTTACACAAGAACAAAAATAAAAGAAGCCGGTTATCTTGAATATCTCCGTAATTGAATAAACTAATTAAATCAATTAAGATTGGTTTGATGACATAGTGAGTTAGTACATAATATACAGAATTTCATGTTACATGGACACCATTTGAATCCGTTTATATTTATCTGTCAATGGTGTATTAACACCTTCGTGAGCATTACGTTCCTTGCGAGTCTGCGAATATTTTCACTACTATTCGTTACCATTTTTCAAAGAGGGCTTCCTCTAGCTACCGTAAAAAATTACGTGCATTTGAATGCCTTCTAGTCGCACGATATAACTAAACGCACAGGTGGTCTGCGCGTTAACATTTTATGATGTCAAAATGGTCAAATAGTCTTATACTATCTACGCACCGTAAGTTGGGAATTATCATGCATAATTAAGAAATCAGAATCTAAATGTTATTTACACATCTCTATGCCATCAAAGACCTGTTTCTTTCAAATGTCTTCTGTAGTCCATTGTTTGCAGCTCTAAATATGGTATACACCAAAACTAAATATTTAGATTTTTGTATACCTGCTTCTTATGACAACATCTCTTTGAATGATTATTTCTCACGACCAAAAACAAAAATTTCTAGAACGTGGGTATTCCTCAAATTCGAATCCCCTTTTGTTTACTCATAACGTAAACGTGATTAATCTGAAAATATTACCGTGCTCCAATGCCTCAACTACCAATGTTTCCTTGTCTCACGGGTCGTCTACTGTGTAAGTATTTGATCTCAACCTATTTCTGAAGTTCGAGGGCAATTCAAATAGTCAGGAAAAATGAAACGAGCTATTGTTTATTCGATGCAAACCCAACTTGCTTTTCAACATAGTACCCATCCAACTCAATATATTAATTTTAATGATATTCAATATTTATGAAAGTCTACAAAATACGCATTTACTTTAGCAATCTCTGCTTCATTGGATAAAAAAATTCTTAGCAGCAAGTTAGGTTTTCATGTTTGGAACTGAGAAATAGTCATAAAGAGATAAATTGGGTTTATATGGGAAATGTGAAAGCATTTCGAAATGTAAATCAACAAAATTTCTTTCTTTGCTAAGTGTGGGTGATTTTCAATCATTTTTACTTTCAATTGTTTCAATACCTTTTTTAATGTGGTCAATAGAAATTATTCCGCAAGCACATCAAAAAGTAATTGCCATGACTTTGACGACACCGCTTTTGTCTCCTTCGGTGCACTTTGACCAGATTCTCCACAATGTTTCGATTGCTTTTTGGTTACCGGAGTATAGTCGTGGACTCAAATCTCATAAATAGTAATAAATCGACGAAAAAATTCAGTTGTATTACGCTTCAACGATTAGGTTTTTAGTCCACAAACGCGGCACTCATTTTACAGAAAGATTTTATATTCAAACCATCATGTAACATTGAGACTAATATACTAATCGACAAGTTTAAAGCCTCCGAAATCTCATGCACCTTTACACTACAATCTGCCCACGAAATATCATGTTTTGTTATAATTTCTGGAATACGGACATCTTTTGGCCTACCAGACTGTTTAACATCGCGACCGCTCGAACGACCACAACGAAAAATCACTAAATCATCGGTGAATCATTTTAAGGATGGAATAGAGGTGGAATAATATTTGTTATTGTTTTTTTACACAGAAAATTGTATTTAATGAGAACTCGATATATGCACCTCCCGCAGCAGAAAGGTTATTTTAGAATATTTTTATACGGGTTAATTATGATATGATAGATATTCCTTTAAAGACAATTACAGGAAGATTCGCATAACCCTTTTCTATTAAAAAATGTGGGTCAAAAGATTAGAATGTTCCTTTGAAATCAATTTCAAGTTATAGCATTAATTAAGTTCGGTGCTTTTCGCTTTTCGTACTAATTCATTCAAGGCACAAATTAAATAGGTTTGTTTTGTTTTATCGCTTAGCCTTGTGGTCGGCATGATGTAATCAAAATTTAATCACACGCTGACCTTTGTCTCTGAGCCCTCTTAAATGTTTAACAGTAGTTATAATTATAAATAAGGAAAACCGTGTTAACAGTAGTCATAATTCTTTCGATAGTTGGTCCTAAGCCCTAAATAAAGTAAATACATGATAAATTAGGTGAACGTATTTAGAATTTATTGTATTTACTAATTACAAACTAAGTTTTCAACATTTAAAATACAACAAAAGGAATCAGGTTCATGGTAAATTTTTAAATCCACCTACACAGAAAAAATAAACAACCATTATATCAGATTCACCGTGTATATCCAAATGTTTTCGAAAAGCCTGAATTATTAGAAATCGATCGACGTTAACCTTTAGCTACTTTTTCACGTCTTCCCCTAACAAATTCAGGCTCCCTATGCAATTTTAGAAACTTCCATATCACTTTGTGTGACATAAGAACTGCAACAACATAAGGTGGGGTTCAACCTTCTTTAAGCGATATAACTGTATGCATTACTTCAATTGGCGTTAAATTATATCTCAGGTTATCTTTGGATAATTAATAACCGACAGTATGAAATAAATCTATGAATTTACACTATACTTTTTATAAAATACATCGTATTAGTTTCAAAATAATACCCAGAACAAATATCAGGATATTCCGTGATCGCAGAAAACAATTTCTTTGACATTTATTAATTAAAAGGAAATGTAAGGAAGTTTAGTATACTACGATAAAATATCGATAACTGCCTTATAATAGCCGGAGAAAAGGTTAGAAAAACGAGATCTGAAGCGCTAAGTTTTGCTAATTTTCGAGATAGTTGTACAAAGGCACTTAGTGAACGTGTATTGTACACTACTCTGCGCTAACAACAACTATCAACCAATTATGGCAATTTGATATCAAACTTTTACTTCATTTTTGCGGTAACAACAACTATTAACCAATTATGACAATTTAATATCAAACGCTTGCTTCGTTTGATATATGGTCAACCCTAACGCGCTTGTTTTGCAACGTAATTGTCGTATTACTATGACAATTACAGGTTCAGGAATATATCAGAACGTGACTATCAATACAGGTTGGTGAACTCGTGTGATAAACACACGTCTTATAAAACTTGTTTTTTAATGTATTATTATCTATTTGTGTATCGAAATGAGCTCATTTTGCAATCCATTTGAGTTTCATAATGGTTTTCCTTTCCACACGAAACATCATTTTTAAAGGTTAGTAGTATTAACAATTAACCTAATTAAGCGTCAAAATTAAATAGAAAATTGACAAACTTTAATATTCAAATGTCAAAACGTCAGTGTTACTAAGTATCACAAAATTCCCTAAATTAATTATACAGGATGGAGCGTGAAACTTTGGTTTATCCGAATGGGTGCTGTTCTGGCGCAGTTGGTTGAAGAGAGCAAGCGGCAGGTTTGTTGGAATGGGACAGATGGGATGTTTGTGTTTCTCTGCCGTTCAGTTGCAAAAATGCAGTGGACAGTAAAGGAGCGCTCCTTTTGCGTTGAGACCTATTTTTCGAATGCCCCCTCGACCATTGCGGTGCAGCGTGATTTCCGTTTACGGTTCACAATTCGCCCCGAGGTCGTGTTCGTGGGCAAATGCATTCAGAACAACACAGAATGTGTGATCAATAAAAAAAAAGCATCGCAGAGAACCGTGACAACGTCGAAAAATGTCGACCGAGTTAGAACAGCAGTACAGCAATCTCCCACATGCTTTGATCGAAAACTAGCAGCTCGTCTTGGCATTTCGAAACGTTCTCTCCACCGGATTCTGCATAGTAAACTTGAGTTTCATCCGTATAATATGATTGTGGTCAAACAATTGTCAGCAGGAGATTATGTAACGCGACGAACATCTTGTGACAACACGCTTGCCACCAAATGTGTTCTTTTCTGGCGATGCACATTTCCACCTCAGCATGTGCGCATAAATAAACAAAATATGCGATACTAATCCTAGGCAATTTCACGAGACGTCTTCACTCGGATCTAGACACTGCTTGGTGCTCCATATCAAAGATAGACGCCATCGGCCCTTATTTCTTTCAACATAACGATCGTGCCGTAACCATGACTACAAATCGCTACGTGACTATGCCACAGGAGTTTTTCCAGCCTGCTCTTTAAGGAGTGATATCAACAAGATGGTGCCATAGCACACACATCGAGAGTATCCATGAACTTTTAGAGACAAACTTTTCCTGGACGACTCATGTCTTTGAAGGGAGACCTAAGCTGGTTTGCACGTTTTTCAGATTTAGCCCCCTGTGATTTTTACTGTGGGGTTACCTGAAATCAAAAGTTTATTGCAATCGTCCACAGATCCTAGAAGCCTTACAGGGATCAAATCACCAGTGTACCCGTCGACATGCTCGAAAAAGTGAACGAAAACTTTAGGCAACGGCTTATCCAGTTTGTGGACAGTGAAAAACGACATTTGCCAGCTGCACTTTTTAAATTCCATTATTGTATTATGAGATAATTAAAAAAATTAAGGTTTTGAAACGTTTAATATTGTGTATTTTTTTCTCAAAAAAGCAAAAATCCGCGCTCCACCCTATATGTTAAAAAATTCGTTTTTTCTTAAAAACTCGTTTCATAACACGTTTTATCACACTTGTTCGTTAGAAAACTGGCCTTTACGAGGCTCGTTTTTTAAACTTGAACTCGTGTGATAAAAACATGTCTTATAAAACTTGTATTTTTAAATACTATTTTCTAATTTGCGTTTATAATATATCAAAGCGCACGCAAAATTTTATTTTTAGAGGTTGGCTACATTAACCAATACTGCCAAACTGACACAATATAGTATAACCCAAAAATAATTGCATTTGTACGCATTTTATGTTCAGTACAGTTATATAATTCTTTATTTGCAAAAGTCAATCATATCGTTGGTAAGCTAAAAAACCATACATAAAATTCCCTAGATCGCCAATACATTCAAATATAAAGAATTTTTAAATTTTATTTAAATTAGAAAAACTATTATAAAAAACTCGTTTTATAAGATGCTTCATTACACTCGTCACTTGACTCGTGCAGTAAAGCTCATCTTATAAAACTAGTGTTTTGATTAACTATTAATAACCCAGTCAAAATAGACATAAAAATAGGGCAAGCTTGCATAAATTACGATACAGCTAAAAATTGGAGAAGGTCTTCATTTCATTATTACAAATAAAATGTCAGAAGTCCCCATCGATCCCACATCTGCTAAAAAAGTTATTCAAGGTCAAAGGTCGAAAATTTCGGTTTTTCGCATTTTTCTCGCAACCGGCGAATGTTATAGTAAAAATAGCTTACACAAAAGTTGTAGATTATTAAATTCGCTACAAAAATTGTCTATGATTTTTTTTCTACGAATCATCATTTCAGAGATATCGCAATTTCAAACATCGAAAATACTCATATTTACTCTTATGCGGCTTGTAATGCTTCATCGACTGTT
>JAHWXV010887979.1:0-10998 GCA_024586415.1 Phrixothrix hirtus
GTGTTTTATATATATATATATATATATATATATATATATATATATATATACGTATATATATATATATACATATTGGTATGAATAAACAATTACAGGGTTAATATTAATAATAATAATAATAATATAATAATAGAATATTCATCAACTATTTGGTGCAAGAGAGAGTAAGGAAAATAAATCTGGAAAAAATAACCTTACTAGATGAAATCATAAGTCTTTCATATTATGTAACCACTGGTATAAGGTTATGAATACTAAGAAATCCATAATCAAATTTAGTAAAAGGGCAATCATTTACAATATGATCTGCTGTTTCAATTCCCTTTTTGGACTAGGTACTGCATTCCAGCAGTATAACATAGAATTAACCCGGATGTGACCGGTTCTAATCCAATTTAGTTTACACCAAATTTTTCTTGGTAGATCAAATCCAGGTACAATTTTACTAGAATCTTCTATTAATTTTTGGTTAAAAAGATCAGTGCAAGACCATTCTTGTTTCCAAGACTAGTTTTGTGAAAAATCTTATAATAAGAAATGTTCATGCCAAATAGGTTTACGTGATTTTAATCTTTTAATTGGACGATACTGCAAATTAATCGAAATAAGATGCCTATCTGGCGACTTAATATATTTGTCCCATTTTCTTTTCATAGTAGCCTTTCGACGAATATGTGAAGAAACAATGTTGGACGGAACTGACAATCAAGGAGTAGGTATTGACTTGAGTGTCCCAAACTAATCCTCATAGTTGTATTTAACTGAGCATCAATTTTTCCTACATGAGCTGAATTCATCCATACTGGACAGCAATACTCTGCAGTAGAATAAACTAGTGCCAAACAAGCAGTACGTAGTGTTTCTACGTTCGCCTCCAGCTTGTTCCAGCTAATTTTTGTATTATATTATTACGTGTTTTCAATTTTTGTTTTAATTTCTCAATATTTTGATTATAAATCAACGAACAATCCAAAATAACACCATGATATGTTGGATTGAATTTATGTTCTATTAAGTTATTATTCATTTGGATTTTAAGATACGATTTTTTAGATGATTTTTTAAATGAAGACAAGTGTTAATTACAGGGTAACGTAACAGCCTATTTAGATCATTCATTTTGTAATTTTTTTTGGATTAGTTTACGTTAAAATATAATTAGTTCATAATATATACACATTATAACTAATATAATTTATATGATTTATGTAATTTCGTACTTTAGCAATTACAAATCAGCGCTAAACGATTATAACCAATACAATGGAACAAACACATAAATTAAAAAATAAACAGGTACAATTGGTTGGTGTAATCTTTTTTATATTGTTGTTTAGCACGATCTAGGGTTTACAAGCTTAAAATTCTGTTAAAGTAATTTTACCAGTTATGTACAATAATTATTTGTTTGGCAATAAAATGGCTATATTTAAAACTACGTACTTATTGGCAAATAATTGTTAATTGGGTTGCCTCCTTCTAAGATATCGCAGGTTATGAGTTTTTATATGGTAACATCCTTTGAAACCTTTAGATTAATTTGTTTATACGCAGTTAAGTGTTTGTTAATAAATGTCTCCTATATTTTGGTTAGTAATTTTTTATAATCATTGAAAAATGCATAGTCTTATAATAATCTGCTAAGTAATAATTGTATTGTTAAAATTTACGTCGCATACCCTTAGAGAACAAATCTTTGGTGTTAGAGGTTATTGATATAGAAAGTAAATCTAACTTGTTCAAATTTCAAACATCTACTATAATTTACATGGTTAAACTGCCAGTTTGGGAAGCGCACGGCAAAGGCGGCATGGTTCACCCCACTTCTACATTGTCGCAAGCAATTTAGTTTTCGAACTGCCTCTGGACTTTTACTGTTTAAGTGTACATTATATGAATATAATATATTCAACGAATTCGCTATTAGTATTTTGGACCCTCGGGTCACAATGTTTGATGTTGATGAAATATCAAATTCTAATAGGCATAACAACTAAATGCCTAGAACTTGCAAAGCACTTGCTAAAAGACGTCTAATCGAATTTACACAGATATATCTTCAACATTGTACATTAGGTGTTATATAGTGTGAATAATATAACTAGAATAGTCAAAAATTGCTACGATACTTGACATTGTTTCAAAATTTTCATGTTAGTATATTTTTGAAGGAACCTTCAGATGTTTCTTTATACTCTAAATCTAAAGATTAAAATTAATCTTACTTTACGTAAATTCAGATTTAGCGTAATTACATTCTAAACTGAACCAGAGCACAATTTTAATATATATATTTCGAGTTGAAATTAATTCTGGTTTGTAGAGTTGTATACAAGTGAGCATTAGAATATAATGGATTACGATTCAGCTGATAATGTAAGTGTCAATAATTTTTAGCAGCGACACTGTTTGCTACTGAAGTTTTCAAGCATCTTGATTGGTTAGTAAATAAGAGTTCTAAGAAGCTCAAACCCGCCCTATTCCTTTTCTGTATAACGCGAACTCCAGTAAAGGTAAGCATTAAAACTAAATTAAAATCTATTCCTGTCGATATCACACTGGTGACAAATCAAGCTTAGAGTTAATTTACTTGAAGTTTTATGAAATAGTTTCAGTTGTAGTCTTTCCTGTGGTTGTTTTTAATTAAGCTACTCGTAATAACAAATATTAATATCTACTGAGTTTATCAATATAATTTCCTTTGAATATTAATACATAATTTATAAACAGTGGAAATTTAGTCGATGTAATTTCATTTAAATCAAATACAGCAGACAGTGTGCGAGTACTTTGTAATACATTTCGTAAGAAACGTTTCACCTTATTCTTCATCCGAATATTGCAATTTAAAAAACATTACATCTAATCTATTTTAATTTTTCATTTAGTACCTAAACCTAGTGTCTAAGCATAAATAATAAAAATTAGAATAATACACTAATGGCCAATTACACCGAGAGTAGTTCGGCGTTAATTCTCTATCTGTATACATAATGAAAATGTGTAAACTCCAAATAGCTTACATTATAACCATAGTTAACTGATAGATATCTAACTACTGTCGCTGCAACAGGGCCTTAGTGACATAAAAATGTAATACCCTTTCATCATGGTTTAATTAGACCAACATTTTTCCTCTGTTGTACTACAGTGCCATAGTGAATGAGTGAAGACTGCTGTATAGGCAACCAAATTTACACGGTACTGAATATAAAAGTTAAGTAACACTACGAGATAATTACCTTACTATAGGTTTCACATACAATTACATTTATAATTGATAACTAAAGTGTATTGCAATTTAAATCTGTTTATTTATCGTTAATAATTAATTACAACACATTTCATTGATGCAGGTTAAAGCAATATCGATTTTTCTATTTGAAATTATGAAAATATTAAACATATTAAATACACGCCTATAGTTAACTTCTTGTTCTTCTGGCTAGGGAGAAACGCATCAATAATAAATTAGCTAGATTCTTTTAAATCTTTGTTGCTTCGAATGCACTCTTTTTCGATGGAATAGTACTAATAATAAACAAATGATTGAGAATTCACTTGTGTATAGATGACGGAGGGTTGCACGACCTCTATTGGTTATACACACGTTAATCTGGCGAGGATTGAATTAGCTGACCGATATTCTATTCGGGACCCTATATCTTTTCACGCTGAATTTCGTAAAAGCTTTTGGAGGTACTGTGAAGTTCTGAATTCACTGAAGATATGAAGATCAATGTGGTCATTCAAGAATATTGATTTGTAGAATATCATCCTTACTGCAGTTATGGGATTGTTTTGCTGAAAATTGCAGTTAGGGGCAGTGTGAGATGTGGAAGAGAATTTGATTCTAGATTTTCTTGTATATAGCACTGAGCAGCCTTTTTTTGAAAGTTAACGAAATCAGTTGTAACCTGCTACCATATGCAATACTACGTCATAGAATAAGTCCTAAACTGAACAAGAATTCATTGATGAATGGAACATTATTGTCCTCCATGTTCCAATGAAATGTTTCTGTACTCAAGTGCAATCATTGACATTAGCGAGCCGTAGCAAGACAAATTACAGTCGACAAATAGAAATTCCAAAAAGGCCTTATACAGGGATATACTCCCCCTAGTGACCCAAGATTAATATTAAGTCATTCATTTGCTACAGATTTAGTATTGTAACGCTTTCTTTTTACTAATTGGTAATTTATGCAATTTAGATTTGTTAAATTAAATTGTTTAATTTACACCTGTAACTTGTTAGGCATTTCGTTGTGAAAACCATAAAATTTAGTTATAAAATAAAAATAATGTAACATTTCAACTGAGTGCGCCCCTGTGTTTCTCGAATATATGTAGATAAGGTGCTATGGAAAGTGAAACGAATTTTTAACGCCAGTTTTTAAAAGGTCGTTGATTGTTCACGTCGTCTAAAGCTCCGCACTATCAAATCTAACTATGGTGTGTTACAATCGTTGTTAGTCAATTTTTTTTTGTTTTTATTGTGCCGTATCATTCGTTTTTATTACGGGTAAGATCTTTTAAATTTTCTTATATTATAATTAATTTCCATCATTAATTATAGCTACTAGTACCGGTTGGATGTAATAAACATGATTGTTCTAAACTTGTAAGCGCTAAAAGGAAAAACTATTTATTATCACCTGCGGTTCTCGTATTGGAGAAGTTAATTAATAAAACAAATTAGCCCTGGCGATATGTAAATGGATAATTTTATCGAGGCCTAGAAAATGGTTGGCCTTTATCGTATAGAATCACATCTGGCAGTCTACATGGGCCGGTATAGTTCACGCGGCTTTATTACATGGAACCGAGGTTAGTCTTGCCTTTGTTAACTGCACATTTTAATGAAAGCTAGACCTTCAGCTTATTTTTACATTGACAGAAAATCATGTTACCAATTGATGTCCCTTGCTTTTTGAAAATAACGTACTGAGAAATTATTTACTTTCGGGAACGAAAATTCATTAGTTCAATTATAATATATTGCACGCCATAAGAAGCATTTGTAAGTTTAGAATTTAATTTTTAATATCAACTTGCAATTAATGTGTTCCGCTACCTTTTAAAAGTAATAAATGTTTAGAGTAGTATTTTAGAATCAAGGTAAATTGGTTGGTTAGGTTTTGGTACGGACAATTTATGAAATATAATTTATCTTAAGGTTGTCTAGATTTTTAGTGAATTATTTTTAAACGACGTAAGTTCACTTACTGTTTTTTTTGCAATTAATATTTGAGTGTTGTAATCAGAGTAAAAGGCATAGAATTTATTTAAGCTATATTTTAAACTATTATAATTATTTTTTTTGAACTATTGCACTTTCTTATGTTTAGCTACAATATATGATTTTTGAAATTTGAAACTTATAGAACCTATCAAGTTATAATGTTAGAATATTGTCAGAAAATAACAACTAAATCTTCTTCCATAACATTTGATGTTAGATGTTGTCTACCTAACGCTATTAGATTGTTCATTGTAATTGTGATCACTATTTTGGTCTTGTAAAATTAATTTTTGCTTTGATAAGCGTTAACGAAGAGAAGTAGATTGTGTTTTGCTTCCGACTATTCCAGGATATTTTATTTTTGGGAGTGTTAGTTGTAACATATATTTCTTATCACTTAAATCTCTATAAGTCGGTCCAGATCCCATTAAGGCAAAAGTCAATAACCTAGTTTGTCATTTTGATGTTCCGAAAGGGATAAAAATTTATAATCTAGTTTTTAGCAATCCTTGTTATCTGTTATTTTGGTTGTTGTTTGTTATTTATTGCCGAACGCGCACGCGTTAATAAACGTATGTATTGTTATACTTCAGTTGCATTTCTTTACTTGTTCCAAGAACCTAGCTTTCCTTTAGGTTAGATCAGCACCAGGGCGCTGAAGCTTTCGCGCGTCTTGTCGTGTGACGCGTACGTACGAAATAGGAAGGTACATACGACTGACGCCCTTACAGGTACATGTTTTCTTTTCATTTCTATAGGTACCATCTGCGAGTTGTGGATAAAAGCCAAAACCAGCGTAGCAAAAACCACCTTTCCGACAAATTGTTACTGAGCTAAGCCGCGCCAACCATAAGTTTCTCTTGCAACATGAGTCACCTGAGGGTTGCTGTAAGATCATACGTGGCAGTATATAAAAGTTGGTCACTTATAGTCAACATTTTAAGGTGATATCAGTAAACTAAAGCGCGTCATTGTCATTTGACTTATAGTACCTTTCATCACGCTTAATAACCCTTTATCGCAGAATTTCTGTTTGGATTTAAGCGGCTAGCATTTTTCCCAAATAACAACAGCTTTTCGAAATCATGTGCTTGCCTTCAAAAGTCGGTAACCTGAGTAAAATTGGCAGGAATTCAGTTTTAGTCAAATCATTTCATTCATGTTTGTACTCATTAAATATTTTATTCCTAGTTACTGTTCATTTAGTTTTTCTAAGTCAGGAATTATTATAAATGGCAATGAACATGGATTAATTTTCTAGAAAAATTTGTTTAATTAGTGTTTGTATTTCTAAGTGGTTCCGAAGACGTTATAAGCTCGCGAAAAGCTTTAATTAAATGAAAAGCTAGAATTGGGTCATCAATAAATAAAGACTTTTGAATTTTCACTTTGAAATCAAAGTTATTATTTTAATATAAAATGCTTTAGACATAAGAAAATACGAAAAAGACATTATTTTAATGAGAACTTATGAAACAATTCATTTCAGATGTAAAAAGCGAAAACAAGGAAGCTCAAAAATGTAATCAAAAATTTATATTTTCATTACATAGGATTATTTTAAAGTAGATTTAAGTAGATGTAACTAATAATTTTGTTTAACAAAAAGAATTGGATTGTAATTTTCTTTCTTTGTATTTGCTGTATAAAGAAGGCATGATATAAATTTTAGAGTGAAATTTAATTAATGTTGAATATTTTTACACGCTACTGAAATCAATAAACTAAATTATTGAAACACTAATAAGCAAATATAAAAAGCCCCCCGGTTTTTTTAACTAAAGAGAAGCATGTATATTTACATTTTGCAAAATTCTGCTTTTAGCTTATAGAATCGCTAAATTTTTTAAACTGCAAAAACATTAATTCAGTGTTTCCGGATATCAATCAATAAGTAATGGTGACTAATTTGTGACATATAAGCCGTCTCCAATATGTTTTAATTATACAATATACAGGGTACTCATTTAATTGCCTCTTTGTCGAATATAGCTTTAAGCTTGCCTACATAAAGAATTTAGCGTGGAGCATGCGAAAATTGGTTTCAAATAAATAATCAAGTTGTGATGAAAAAGTGTGAATCATAAAAGTATATCTGCATTAAATGAAATATTTCATATTTAACAATCAAGTACAATTGAATTTACTGATTTGATCATAATTCACAATGAAAGACGAATGCAATTCTCAGTATCACAAAGTGAATGTATGGGAGCAATACTCTACAATAGAGTTATTAGACACTACGTTCTCAAAATGAAGATATTTTTAAAATTATTACATGAGGAAAATTTTAATCTTCCAAATCAGTCACTTTCATTTCAACAATGTGGAGCCTCTCCGCATTTTTTTATTACCTTGATACGGCATTTCCAAATCGTTGGATTGGAAGGAGGGTTGCTATCTAACGGCCACTTGGAGTTTGATATTTGATCTCATTGGTTTCTTTCTTATACAAGACGGTATGATAACTAGGTGGCCTAAGAATGAAAGAAAAATATGGCCGTTAGAAAAGTGTTTTTATCTTTCAACATAATCTCCTAAACGTTCAATACAATTGTTCCAACAACACTACGATGCTTTAATTCCATCACGAAATAAATTTTCTTCAATTCCGGCAAAATAGGCGTCTATTTCGGTTTTGATCTCCTCATCAGTAGAAAATCTTTGCACCCGATGGAAAATTTTTAATTTAGGAACTAAGTGAAACTAAGATGGAGCTAAGTTTGGGAAATTCAGTGGATACGCATTATCACGATGAAAAATGACCGGGCTTGTGTTCGAGAATTTTTTCATTTACCACGCACAGAAGATTTTCATAGTATTCGTCATTGATTATTTGCCTCTTTGGAAGGTAATAGACCATTAGAGTTCCCTTAGAATCCCAGAAAACCGACGACATTACCTTTTCTGGACACTTTAATTGGGGTCGAACAACCTGGTTCCGTTCACTGCTTAGACTGCAGGTTTATCGGGGTATATTAATGTACGCAAGTTTCATCTATGGTAATAAACCTTTACACAAAATCAGTTGAATCCTTTTGAAAACACTCCAAATATTCTTGCGATACCTGAACCCACACTCGTTTCTATACAATGAGACTAAACGTGGCATCTATCTTACAGATAGCTGTTCCATGCCTAATTCTTGTGTTACAATATTGCACACTCGCTCTTTTGAAATACTCGAATTACCGGAAAATTTGCTCAACTTTAGTCTCCGGTCTTTCATCGCCATATCATGGATTTTTGGGGCCATTTGTGGTGTGGCAACATTTTTAAGGTGTCCCAGTCATTGTTAATTTTGGACGCATGTGCGGCTACATATGAACTCAGTTACTCAACACTTTATGGTCGTATATGAATGAACATAATCACCCAAAACATTCTGCATTTCTTCAAGAATGTCTGAAGTTTTTAAACCTTTCATATCCTGAAACCTACTGACAGCACGTTTCTTAATATGAATTATCTATAGCAAAACAAACAAAAATGCCTTCACTTTGCAGAGCTGCTAACAGCAAACTATTTAACAGATTGAAGTCAGATTTTCAATGTGATCCACCTAAGTATGGAACTTTAGAACTTAATACTAATAGTTAGTACTGCCCCCTATTTGAAAGCGCTCATATATACTTGAAAAGTAATGTTCACCTAAACCAACCAGAAAGACTACGAAACTAAGTCAGAACAAGAGCAGGAATGAAACTTACCTCAGAAGAAACTTTCAGGAAAGCTTTTGAAGAACTTTGTTGAAATAAATGGAGAACATTTAATTTAACATCTTTTAAGTTCGGTTTTAATTTCATTCATTATTTTGTTGGTAGCATCTTATGTTTAATATTTTGTATTTTTTTTTGGGAATCTATATTCAACAAATAAAAATGTTTCTGTTAATTTCTAGATATATTTCACAATAAACTCTAACTTTGAATTATTGAAATCATAACTGAAGCCTATAATAAAATATTTGGAAATATATAGGGTGTTTCGTTTGAAATCAAAAAGTTAATAGTTATGCTTCAGGTATTGCAACGTGGCAATATGACTAATATAACGTTTGAATTATTAGGATTGACTAACATATCCGAATAGAATTTTACCAAACTGATCAAAAAATTTCAGGAATTTTATCATGTTTGCAGACCCGAATGTACTCTCTAATTTTTGTGTTTTTGTGTGGTTGAATAAAAGGTATAACTTTTGCAGTTCAAGCTTTTGTGCTTTTACTAAATGGTTACGGATAAAACTTGAGAAGAGTTACACGTAATTTTCAATTTTTGTATGATCATATTTTTGAATTACTTGATTGTTGCGACGTGTTTGTATTTTTACATAAATTTATGTAACTCTATTTGAAAGCATGGCTTCTTCTTAAATGGGGAAGTAAAGTTATAAGTTCTGCGTTAGTGTAATGTCTATAACCTAAAAATTCTTACTGGGCTCGTCTTAATCTTTTTCGCAATAAAATAAACACCTGTTTTAAATCCCAATAACCGCGACACAGTAGTTGGCATGTTTATTTTTAAGCTCTGATTAAATGTATTGACAATTTTTAGCGACGGAAATGTAATGTTTGGCACTATAGGTTGAAGCACTTTAAGTTTCAACTAAATTTTAGAAGGTGTATCGAAATGGCCATATCATTTGGCGATGTGAGAGCAAAGAGAATTTCCACATACTCAAGCCGTATGTATATGCAATAAATACCTTACAGAAGTTTCCTTATATTTTTAATTGGAATAATTAAAATATAGGTACATTATACCGGGTGGCAAAAAGGTCTGGAATATTCCAAATAACTAAAAGGCAGTTTTATTAATTTTTATGAATATTTGCTAGTCGATACAGTAAAAATTCTAAATCTAGGGGAAGAACTTTTGTTCACGTAGTTATTTATGGTAAGAAACAAGTATGAACAACTTTCCATGTCCTGTCGAAATTACAGATTTATTGCAACTTTAGTTTAATCGACTTACTGCATAGGTAACTTCTTAAAAAAACGTAGCATATCCAGAACAACAAGATAAACATTAATGTTTCAAGAGATGTTCAAAATGTCTGTCATTGTTGGCTAAACAATGAGCAAGCTTGCCGCGGATTTCTTGAATCACATTTTTGATGACATTTTGGCGAATTCCCTGAATTTCAGCTGTAATACGAGCTTTTAGATCTTCAATATTCATTGGTTTGTTCTTAAAACCTTTATTTTTTATATGGCCCCATAAAAAATCTACGGAGGTCAGATCAATTGACCTTGTAGCCCACTAAATCTCATTCCTACGACCTATCCATTGATTTGGCACCGTTTAGTTTAAATATTGTCGAACCTGTTAACCGAAATGTGCTGGAGCACTATCTTGTTCAATCCAGGCACTTCCAAATTAGGCAAAACATGTTGTTGCTCAAGCAAATATAAATAAACTTCTGATATAAGATTTCCATCTATAAAAAAGAGACCAACCACATTCCGGCTAATAATGCCTGCCCAAATATTTACTTTTGCGGCCTTTGAGTGTGAGCTTCCTCCATCCATCGTGGATTAATTGCAGGCCAATACCTATAATTATATCTGTTGACAAAACCATGTATCGTAAAAGTGGCTTCGTCCGAAAACAGGATACTGTTGACAAAATCAGGATTAACATTACATATACGAGGGTTGCCTTTTAAGTAGTTACAAAAACTAGGAAAGAAAACAAATCTTTTGGAACAAACTGTTTTATTGTTTTTCAAAATATTCACCTTTAA
>JAHWXV010888193.1:0-11820 GCA_024586415.1 Phrixothrix hirtus
TATATATATATATATATATATATATATATATATATATATATATATATAATTTTTAAAGAAACTTTGAAAAATTTAGCCATTTTATAAATTACATTAATAACCTTCACTCTAAATTGCAATCAACTTTCGAATTATATACAAATAAAGCTTTACCACTAACGATCTAATACTATAAAAGTCTAGCACTGGTATAGAACATTTGCTAGCATCCATCAAATTCTTTATTAATAGGTCAGTCTGTTACCTTATCTAAACAATAAATTATGAAAAAGAGTTGAACATAATGCAATATGTAGTGCAAGCGGATTGGCTATTCCACAAAAGTATTTCATACGACATACAATAAATTAAGCTCTGAAGATCGCATAAGCTACATAAAGCTGCTTTCCTTACATACAAAGATAAAAACAATTTAAATTCAACTGTCTCTAAAGTAAAAGACAGGTTACCTTTAATTAATAAAGACGGCATACGCCAACTGTTCTGCAAAACATACAATAAGAAACACAGCCTTTATATTATTACACAGGCCGCACTAATTGTAAAAGGAATATGCTTACTAGAATATATTAGACATAAATATACCTCCAATATCAATATAGCGAACTGTGCTGATCACATTTTAACTTATGGTAAGTTAAGAGTATCAGTATTATAATAAAATATCAATTTGGAATATTTATAAATACTACGTAAAAATTTAAACTTTATTTTAGAGTTACTGTTATTATCGATTATTTCCCAAACCCTCTCCACACACAAAAGAATACTGCGAAGTATCCATAGTCGATTTTTATAAAATTTTCTATATAGAACTTTCGGGTATTTTTTTTGGTTTTCGCTAAATAACTTAAAAACTAAATCTCGTAGGAAAATTGTGCAAATTAACGTACTTTTATCCTAGTTATACAAACCACATTTTCAACCACAATTTATGAGATATCTCGTAATTCCGTATTACAATCGGAATAAAGACGTTTATAGAACTTCTATCCATCAAAATGAGACAGCTGTTTCAAGCTTTTTTGGTTGTTATTATCTAAGGGGTAAAAATGGACATCGAAATTTAGATTTCACGCATAATATTTCATTACTTATTACAATTATACAAACATTACATTAGAAAGTTTCATCTTGTTTATATTGCTGTTAAAAATCTGCCCAACTCTGTAACACCTTGCTGCCCCAGTAGGAAGTCAAAATGGGTTCCACCGATTTCTTTGAAAAGCTTCTAAGAAGACATAATTTATATAATTTACATAAGTTATTTTAGATTGAATTTATAAAATTTATTTCCCAATTTAACCACATCCATGTTTAGCAATTGCGAAAAAAGTATTTGAAACAGTTAACATAGTAATTTATATTTAGAGCGATACAAAATAAGTTTGCAATAGGCCAATTCGCTGTTACCATATTAGACCATTTAACTTAAAAGTATTATATCAAGAATTTCTAGCATGGAAGATCTTGGTTCATATAAAGAGAGAACTCATCGCGGTAAGGTTTATTGCTGGCTACAAGACAAGAGGATTGATGACGTGATTGTAAATTCAATAAACAAAACCTGCGTTGCATAAGTTACGCATAACTATTTGTGATAAATTACCTTTTGTTTTATATCATACGAGAGCGGTCTAATAAATGCCCAGTTTGAACATGAGAACACAACTTTTTGTTTAAAATTTCATTTTATTTCTCAACATAGTCTCCTTTTAGCTCGATACACTTAGTCCAACGTTTTCCCAATTTCATTAGGCCATTATTGTAGTACGATTTATCAATTCCTCGAAAATATGCATTAGTTTCTCATTCAACTTCCTCATTTGATTTGAATCTCCTTCCACCAATTCACCTTTTAAGGTTTAGAAACAGAAAGTAGTCACAGGGAGCTAGATCAGGACAATATGATGGACGCAAAAGCAATTCGTAACGTAGTTAATCCAATTTCTGTTGTATTGTCCTGATGAAAAAGCATTTGCTTTTTGCCAAATGTGGTCGATTTTTTTTTATTTTAACGTGCAATCGGCCGAGTAATGCCATATAATAATCTCCTATAATTTTCTTTTGAGCTTTAAGATAATCGATGAGTATTACATCTTGTGCGTCCCAAAAAACAGTCGCCAAACACTTTCCAGCTGATACAACCACTTTTGCTTTCTTCGATGCACTTGAACCAGCTTCAACCCATTGCTTTGATTGTTTTTTTTCAAATGGGTAGTGGTGGATCCATGTTTCATCTACAGTTATGAATTTATGCAAAAATTCATCTGTATTACGTTGAAACATCATCAAACGTTGCTTTAAAATGACCACACGATTGCGTTTTTGTTCGATTGGCAACAAACGCGGCACCCATTTTGCAGACAGCTTTTTCATATGTAAATGTTCATACAAAATGTTACCAACCGGTTCTTTTGCGATGTATACGGTGTTAGCTATCTCCCGCACTATCACTTGTAAATCTTACAGAACGATATTATGGATTTTATCGATCATTTCTTTGGTGGTCTCTTCGACCTGAATGATGTTCATCAATTGTGCTTGTACCACCAAGTTTAAATTCTGCAAACCAATAAATAACAGTTGAATTTACTAGAATAGATTTTCCGCAATATTCATCATGCTTTTGCTTTGTTTCTTTAGTGGTTTTTCCGCGAAGAAAATAATGCTTAATTAATGCACGAAATTCGTTTTTATCCAGTATTTTAACACAATCACAAGTTCTTCGCTTTTTATGACTGTCAAACATAAACTAAATGACATATAGCGCTAAAAATTTACATGCAGCCTACTAACAGATTGTAGTTGAAAGAAATGATATACATTGGGTGATCAGTGGCGCCCTATCAGACCGCCCTCGTAAAGCTATAAATATAAAGAGATAGAAGAACATTATAGTATCTTAATAGAAATTTAACTATACCTTCATGTAACGTAAGTATCGCAATAATGTTAGTCATTATAAAAATTCTGTAAATATAACGCTTTGTCACATCAAGAATATGTGATTATTGCAGTTTTGCCAGAAACATCACATCGCGGTTTGTTCGTCTGTAAAAATCAGAAATCTACAAGACTTTCAGAATATGAGGATTCTATTTTAACTATCCACTCTTATACCAAGAATATTGAAATATGTTGACAAAATATGGCGATGACAATTGATCAAGTATTAGAGACCGCAACTTTAAAATAGCGCTACAACTTATATCAATTAATAGCGGCAACTAACAGTAAAGAAAAATGCAGTGCAAACTATTGTCTCTAGATGGATGTATCTATTTGTGGTGATGGCATCGGTAAAGACAGTAGGTAACGCATAGGTCAGGAATCTAATAACAATACTGAAGTATTATTAATATTAAGTAAATAAACCTGTTGTAGCCACATTTTAAAGTATTGATAAATTAAAGTGAGCCTAAAATAAGCACAAAATCAAGACTTTTAAAACAATTAACTACTACGTAGAATTAATTTAAATTTCAGCTGTACAAACTAAAATATGTATGCTAAAAATGTATAAATTTTTAAAAAGATTTAACTAAAAATTATGGCTACGGAGCAATTCCTGCTAGACTCCATTGCCGTGGAGGATTCAGATAAGTGGCACATTTCTGCAGAGGGAGATGGTCTAAAATCAAAAACAAAATCTTTTCTTGTTAAAGATGTAATGGCTATCGTGTAGCGTAGGGATACTCTTTAGTTTATGAAATTGTGGAAAGCTCATCGATTTGAAGAAAAAAATGTGTTTACTCTAATGTACGAACCTAAGAATTGTACTATAAACAAATGAATTAACATATCCTAAAAACCGTAATCTCCACGATAGAGAATCTTCTTAAGAAAATTTCGCCTATACACAAAGTCTATTGGACTATTAGTTTAGGCGAAAAGTTTCACTTTTGGTACCTCTATGCCATGAATGTTGTTTTGAAATGTATTTCCAAATTGAAACCATTTTGATACGAGTTGTGAGCATTAGGCAGTCCGTGGATGTTGAGTAATTCTTTTATCTCACCAAGGTTTTTTTTCAAGTTCTGTCGTATGATATACCTTCAGTAATGGTTTTTTAATAACAAATTTTGTTGTTTCTCGTGATAGTACTCTGGGCGAATTTTTAAACTTGTAACCCACGGAGGACTTGTTCTGAAATTCTCAGACGGTTATTTTCTTTTATACTTTCTTGCAAATCCCATCTCTTAATAGTGAATTGAAGTATGATTGTCCTTTCCAAGAACATCTAAAAATTAATTTAACGTGTATGTGGCAATTTTTGCACGTTAGTTTTCACTGTAAGTTCCTCCTTGATTTACTCGGCAAATGCTACGCCATAATAGTCTTTCTATATTTTGTCTTTTCTGCGTATGTTTTGGATAGATGCCAACTTGAAATTTTCATTTGGTTGACTTCTCCGAAATATGATTGCATTTCTTTTGTACCCAAAATACCAATCCTTAAGCAGCTCCGCTGCCCATGCACAGTACTTCTCTTCCTCTTTTACGCCTATTCCGGTTTGCATGCGTATCATTGCTGTCTTCTGTAAATTGTGCTTCATTGATTAGCTCGAGATCACCAAATTCCAGTACCTCAGATTCTTCCACGATCATTACTTCATCCACCGTTGAGGTACGGAGTAATATTTCTGTGTACTTTTAAGTCGATTTCATCCTTTACCTATTATTGTTGTAACTGGTAAATGTAGTGGCGTAAAAGTTGCTGTTAGTAAATTATTTGATTCGATTGTGTCAGAAATTGCATTTCTCAATTGCTGGAGGTTTTATGGATCATATCGATATAGATAATTTTTTAGATGAACGAATTCGAAAAGATCGGGGATGATAATACCTGAACAAACCGAATGCCATAAACTGTGATTAATTATTTTATCTTCGTAAAAGTGTCGAGAAACGTTTATTGTTTGGTATGCGGTGTACGGTGGCTGTTACTCGCTGAAAATAATACCGAGTAAGTTCATCATCGTGCAGTTGCTCAATAAACGATGTCAACAAGTGATGAACCAAAAAATTTGGATGCTGTGGGGCTTCAGTATATTCGCGTGGGTTACCTACAGATTAAATTATCATATTTTGACTATTTACATAGACATCAAGTGAAATTTGACGTCCAAATTGACATTATCGAGAAATTTCACCCTAAGCTCCTCATAACAGTCTTGATGTAAATACCGCCAATTAACCTTATCATTTTTCAACCCATTTCTAAAGTACGATTCTAGAAAAATGTTTTTTTATGAACCGTGAGCATTTTAACCTTAATCCTTCGAAATTCTTCCGATACTGGAGCTTTATTGATAAAGAACTACATTAGCTGTTTTTTCTTCGTTTTTTTCTATTGCGCAAGAAGCAGCGTCGCCATTATGACGATTTCCAATTTTAAAATACCGCAACCAGCCTATCAAATTATTTTTGAACTCATCATGTATAATAGTCATGTTGGGATTTGCGGCTTATCCAGCCAATCGAAACTCTACACACTGTAATTGTATTTACCAATACATTTATAATTCAAGAAACCGCGCGAAAACTTAAAAAATAATAATGTTCAGTTATTCGAGCTTCCTAAATTCATATGTAAGACTTAACTTTAATCTTTGAGGAATAATAGTCTATTATATACCTAGGAACTAAAATGCCTCTATCTTTAGTTTGAAAGCAGCAATTTATCTGCTTTCAGAACATTAATTCTGTTATATAGTTTTTACGGTGACCCATTACTATATTGCATGCCCTGAAGACCGCATGCCCACGTGCTGCTTACTTTGAAGCTGAACGACATAATGAAGATTGTAAGTTAATCATACGCTTAAAGCATATTATAAGATTTCAAAATTCATTTAAAGCAGAATTGATGTTACCTGCAGAATTATTAATTGAAATTTAATGTTTTATAAAGAGCAGTAATTTTCTGAAATCCTTTGGGCAGCAGAGCTTACCTTGCTGCTCTAAACAGACCGCCACTGCACTAGCTATTGAACTTGAAATTAAACCACTGTAATCGATGTGTAAATTAGATACTTCAATATTAATAAGTAGAAAAAATAAGTTATTATATACTAATTATACGTTGATATAGAAACCAGGAAACAGCATGCGGTTGATACCTGTTTTATAGGTAAGTAAATAAGTTAGCATACGTCATTATAGTTATATTTATCTTGAGTAGATAAAATATATAATTTTTCTTTATACAAGTTGCTATAAAAATTGAGGGGCTTTAGAACCTTGCATCCTAACTATTTTTATTTTTACATTGGCAGTGTTAGACCGTATTTCAAGTATTTTATTATACAGTAATTCTTAGTCTAAATCTTATATATGTCAACTTTGTAATAGAATATATACCTAAAAGTAATATAAGGTTATGTCAGATTTATTTAAGATTTCAGCTTGAAAAATATTTTAACAAAATCGTTTTTAAATCGAAACCAAAATTCACTTACAAGTTTGTAAAATCAGTTAATTTATTGAGTGTATTTAAAATGTTTGTCTACTTATATTTGGATTAAATTCCTACGATTATTTACTAGCACTAATAGTGTCCCCAATATTACATAGTATTCCTCCTATGAATCTTTAAAAAATATGGCCTTATTCGTCTTTTAAATTGAATCCATCATTTATTTTAGCAATACGTAGCTTTAGAAGTTCTATATATCACTCCTTTGGAGTGCGCTACAATCAGTATTCGCTTCCGAAGAATTTAATTTAACGTTTTTAATGCTCATCGCATGACATTGTCCTTGCTCAGTTATAATTATAATATTAGCTCGGGTAGCACATTTTAGAAAGGTAAATGGTAATGCAGCGACTTTAATTGTCTCTGGTTTTTTCATTAGTACTATTATTTTTATAAATTAATTTTAAAAAGACATTTCTTGTTGACATCATTATAAAGGTATTTAAAAATCAAGCAACCTTATTTCAGAAATAGTTGAATCCAAAATTACAGGAATATTTCGTATTTGTCCTTTTTTACTATTATGATTCTATATTCCATTATTTTGTGTGATATAGATAAATAGAATTTATCACTAAAAGAACCTGATGTCAATGCTAAAGCTATAGCTTTAGCGAAGAAAGAACGTTTAAAATCCGTAATTGATATCTGGAGTTCTAATAATCATTTCAGTTGGCGAAATTAGAATCAAAATTTGTCAGAAGGGCTCAATTTGTTTCGCCTCAAAGGCCAGAATTTAAAGATCATCTTATAATTAAGAAAAACATTAACGCGTGTCACATATTTTTATTTTACTAGATTAATTCACTTCGTAATTTGCTATCTTCGGTGCCTACTTATATCTGTATCTGTGCATTAAGGGCACCTTTGTATATAAGTATAGACACGAAAAGTAATTTGTCTTAAGTAAATCCTATAAACTTATCTCAACTGAGTAATATCAGAAAGGGGCATAAGTACAACTAAAATAAAGATGTGAGCACAATGGGCATATTCGTTCATAAATAAATTCAAGATTACTAAATACTATTTCTTATATAAATGTTCTACGAATACTGCCCTTTACATATTAAATCAAGCAGAAATGTTAGATCTTAAAGTACTATACGAATAACAAGTACTTGTGCCATTTAACTCAACATATTGAAGAGTTACATTAACGGCTTGTGATTTCACGTTTTCAATAAAGCAAGTGCCAATATTGTTGCCTAAGTAGTTTTCAGTTATCATACACATCAATGATAAATGATTTTGTCATTTAAACATTTATATTACTATTCTGTTTTACAATTTTACCAATCATTCTCCTTTTTGGAGTTCAAAACGAAGAGGAACCTTAGTTATTCAAGAAGTACGACAGAGATATATGATCTTGCCAGTTAAAAAGGTGCTGTAATAGTTTGGTATGTAAATATCCATTTATTTTCCACTGGCAACTCAAAATTAAGAATAATATTGTAAGTTGAAGTGTGTTTATTTATTTTTTGTTTAGTTTGTGGCTGAGACTTCGGGATACGCAAATTCCCTTTGCCCTTAGCCCTCATATAGTTTCATTTAGCTATGCTTACTAGAATTTTGCCGAATCTGAAAGAGTTCCACCGCCAGCAGGGATTTTTAACATGCCAAACACCACACTGATACGGGGTCTACGATTTTACTTCTTATCCGAGAAGAAGGCATGTTATTTAAATTTTGCTCACCTCAAAAATTTACTAACCTCGATCTGATTTGAATCCGCGTCCCTTGGATGTAAAGGCAAGCATGCTAACAACTACTCCACTCGGGATCGGCAAGGTGAAGTATTATGTCGATAAAGTTTTTAATATTCTCAACAGAAGTGTTCTTTTTATTATTCTTTTTGTTAACTCAAAGTTAGGGGAGTCGTAACTGTTGAAGCATTAAATCGAAACAACTGTTACTTTTGAAGAAGATAATCAAAAATAAATAGCAAAAGCAATTGTTTAGACGTACTGAAAGAACTTTAATTTTGTTATTTTAAAAGGTTTAACTTAAACTGAGCGTTCTCTTTTTCCGAAATATGATTGACAATTAATTGGTATTTAATTAATTTGTTGATGAACTCGAGGAAATAATTAAAATAACGCATCCAAGTATAATAAAATAAATCATGCAGGAAATTGACAACATTGGAAGAATTCAAACAGTTTTAATATTTGCATTTTAAGTAGGATATGCAATTAATGTACGAGTATTTCTTTACTTTAAAAGTTTGCTTTGATGAAAACAAACGTTAACCGTACCACACAATATGTAGACGACATCTCCAGTAATGAGAATCTTATATCATGCCTGGAAAACCAACTATACCCGCATATGCGATCAGAATTACAATAGTGCTTTTATAAACTTCATCCCGTGTAGCAAGGAGGCCATCATGGTACTCTTTATTTTAAAATTATTCATTGGAGATAAACAAATATAACACATGCGTTATAATTCTCACTACTTAATATTTCCTTCGTATCGCTATAAATATTGGGAAGTTCTTCAAGCGAGATCAATTCGTCGGAAACAACTCAATTCCACATTACTTAAACAAACAAATCTATTTAATCGCAGGAATAATTTAGATTTATTAATTAGGTTTCTAAATTATTTTAGTAATATCTTAACTTTGAGATACACACCCATATTTTGTCGCAAATAGAAGTTTAAAGTTCTATTGATTAACTCTTCGTGTTAATCCTAGGATAATTTTTTTTTCTTAATAATACCATTGATTTTAGAGTATATAAAACCAATGATAATATTTATGGATTACTTTTGGTATTATAATTATTTTAAAAGTTCTCTGTCTAATTTGAAATATATTTATGAAAGCTTTGTTGGAAATAGATTTGTTTTGTAAATTAACAACATCGATTAGGTCATATTTAAAAAAAATGAATCATCAATTCTTGGTTTGTACAACATTGACGCAATCTAATTTCGATATACAGTACATTATAATTAAAAGTTTAGAAAATATGTAAATAAATTAAAAAGAAACAAAAGGATTGTAGAGTTCCTCATATAACATGCAATCATTTAAATTTCAGTTCCCAGTGGGTTATGAGATTTTTCGGTGGAGTGTAGCTTAAATATATGCACGAAAAGCAAAGATAACCTGCAAATTATCTATAATAATAAATTTGGTAGGAACAAGTTTATCATTAAATTAAGTTCTCGAAAACATTCTGTAAAATGTTAGGTGCCTTATGCTGTTATTAAGTTTTTATTACTATAATGTTTTATTTTACAGTAGTTGCAACAACAAATTACAAAACCAATTAATAACAAAATATGACAAATTCAAACTGTCAATTTGACAGATAATTGTTATTGAGAATGGATTAAGCTAAGACATGACAGAGGTCAGTAAACTTTTCAGCGGAGAAATACTTAAAAGGCCTGCCTTCTTCTCGGCGAAGGAAGTAAAATCGCAGGTCCCGTGTCAATGAAATATTTGGTACGTTAAAAATCCCTACTTCCGGTGGAACTCTTCCAAATCAGGAAAAATTCTTGTAGCCATGGCGAAATGACTATATAACAATTCTAGTCTAAGAGGGAAAACGGAATTTCCGCATTCCGAAGCCTCAGCCACAAAATAAACAAACAAATAGATAAGTTAAGACGTGAATTTTTTCATAGCCCCCTGGAAACTGAAATTTAAATGATCGCATACTATAAACTTAAGTTAAATATAGAGAAACAACAACCCTTGTATATTCAAAGAAAATGGCAGTTGGGCACAATATTTAAGAGTAGTCCGTTATCCTGTTGCTTTACCATATTATGCTGTTAGTATTTTGTTTGCCTACTATATAACGAGTGAAATTAAATGTTGAATGTTTTCGCTTTATCTGTGCAAATAATTACTGAAAGAAGGGATTATTACACGCAATAGGGAATTTTTCAATCTTATAATTATCTTGGGAAGGTTTACCATTAACATTGGCTGAAAGCAGCGTCTTCGGAAGTTCTCTGGATAGTAAGGCCACACGTAACATCGCTCAATCTAAACGACTCGATCTAATATATTCAGCATCCTAGGTAGTGTCACATTAGAATCTTATTTTGAAAACTCCTATTAAACTATAAGATACACACAAAAATCACATGAAGCATATGCTCATGCGCTTATCGCTATAAATTTAAGTTTATTAATGTCAATTATGATTTGACAGATAGATTTAGGTGCAGGCAGGAGGTAAATTTGTCAAGTCTTAGTTAATATTTATTTAACATCTGCAATTTGGTTTAGCTCCTCAGTGCTTTTTCTTTAAATGTTTAGTGTTTAGTGTTGTTTGAAGTAGGTAACATATTTCATAAATGCATTTTGCGGACTGAGAGCATATGGACTTCTAAGTGATTGTTCAATCAATTATATCGTTTATTGAATGACAGCATCAAGATGTTTCGCTTCCTATCAACCTACACCTTTAGGTACAACATCTAGGTATAATGCATTAAATATTCTATGATTAAAATAATTTTAATATATTTATTACATTTATTAAATTTTAAAATTAATTGACCTGCGATTGTTGAGTGAGTACTTAACAGGTTAAATTAATTAGTTGTTCATTACTTATAAACTAACCATATCGTCAAATTAACTCTTAAATTTAGTAACTTCCTAAAATATAAATAACGGTAGCACTGTTAGTTGCACTGGCTGATTAAGACTGTATTCGGTTTTTGAAATTGAAAAGCTTCGAATCTATAACTAAGCATTTGTCACATAAACCAATGCAAAAGAATGTGGGATCCTTAAAACGCGTCGCTTCGCGGCCCTTAATCTCATTTTAATCTCATCGCAACTATTTATTCTATGACTAAAACGTTCGATAAAACATCCATGAGCCATTAAGACAGTTTTTATTAACACATGTTGCTAAAATAATTTTATTCCGTAAGACATTTCAAATTAGAATTTATTTGATTATTAGAATGTATTCTTTTTCATTCGTTTCCACTTTCATGCAAAACTGCAGGATTAGACTTATTCGCCGTATTCCAAATTCAATTACATTTCAAAGATGAACTTCATGATGGTTTCCAAAACAGCCCACATTAGGTCGGCAGAAACTGGAATATGCAGCATACCTTACAATTTACATCCTTAACACCTACTATATTTAGCCCAGGCTCATCCCACAAATCGTCATATGTCCTATTGTAAAGGTACCCTCGCATAACATAAAAATCGCGATTATAAATACTGATACAGTTTCGGTCCCTTTAATGTTCTTATTATTTAAGTTAAAATCACAATGTGAAAGATTTTAAAAATTAATTATATATATATATATATATATATATATATATATATATATA
>JAHWXV010888515.1:0-14032 GCA_024586415.1 Phrixothrix hirtus
TTCTTAAAGCTACTTTTCCCATATTATCTATATTTACCCTACTCGAGTGTTAAAATTTCAATATTTAATCCCTTAGAGGACATTTATAAACGGATACACTATAGATAGTCACACGGATATCTTGCATA
This sequence comes from Phrixothrix hirtus, assembly GCA_024586415.1. NCBI lineage: Eukaryota > Metazoa > Arthropoda > Insecta > Coleoptera > Phengodidae > Phrixothrix > Phrixothrix hirtus. The sequence continues at coordinate 129 of JAHWXV010888515.1, forward strand.
CACGTTCAGAGTTGAATGAAAACACCTGCTAGAAGCATTAGTATTCATTCAATTTTGACCGAAAGTGGTGTTATCAATGCAGACAAACTAACGAGTGCGTAAGATGTTGAGAAACGCGTCTGTCGGCTATAACTCAAAGATTAAATTACACTAAAGAACACATGAGTAATATTGAATAAGTTATAGATTCATTTTCTATCCTTATACGGTACTGTGTGAAATATTTTGCATGTAACAGATTCGCAACGTCGTTATAGTTCAACGTGATGGATGACCTTTGATCGAACACAAATACAACTGACGAGGCATGAGTCCATCGGTTTGGGCCGAAAATCAAACGACGAAATTATGGCATAAAAATTACTCCAGGTATGAACATCCCTAAAATTTAAAGGCGAGGCCTACAACTTCTTGTGATGTGCAAAGCGAAATTTTTGTAAAATTCAAGACATTAGCGTAGCTTAATTAAATATCTTAGGTATGAAGAACAAAGGTGCAAGATCTTAGGTGATCTACAGCACGTTGACATTGGCAATATGTTGGGTGATACGAGGCTACACGCCTTCAGAAGGAGATTTAATCAAGTTGCAGAATTTATGGAGCAGCACGACTAACTAGAAAGACGGAGTAGGTTCAAAAGTTTGACGTCAATAAGGAATGAAAACAAGATTTCGAAATTCTTTAGGGAAAACGATAACTTAACGGTTGTCCAATTGCGTTAGCTACGCCACTATATTGCAAGTAATCGCTTTATTTTCCGCTAAAAGTAAAACAAAGGTAACTTAAAGCTAAAGTATTTCAATAAAAGATATTTCAAAAAATAATTGATATAATAAATTAAATATGAACTTTCAAAGTCATGCATAACAAGTAGATAATAAAATAAATATCTTCTCCTAATCGTGGATCCAGCGATGTATAAATTGAATTTGATTTATCAATAACATATAGTAACGGTAATACTTTCGATTGATTTTTATTTAAAATAGCAACTATCTTTTATGCTGGTATTTTAGCAAAATTATGCAGAGAATTGAAATAAATATATAATGTCTGGTAAATCAAGCGATCCGCTTTTGGTCACGTTTATAATTAGTTATGGTCTTGTCTTGACGTTGACGATGATGATTAATTCGTTAACAAAGGTTGGCAACGGAAGAGTAAAAGTGAGTTGATTTACTTGGCTGTTGGTAACGAAAGCTTAGTGGAGTTTCCACATACAGGTGAATCAAATGTCATACTTCCTGAACGGAAGGTACGGAAAGGCGAAAGGCTGCTACCGCATTTTGGAATTCCTTAATCCGCTACACACTGGACCTATGATTCCCTAAACTGTCCAATTCTCACGAATTCAACAGTCTTTATCACATAATTCACAAAGGGCACACTAATTTGTAATTACTACAACCTGATTTAGGGGAAATCGCGAAACGATATCACGGCGAACCTTGTTTCTTGGTGAAATCACACTTTGTCAGATTGGGATCGTTCAACCAACTCCTTCAACTCTTACAGTGGAGTGAAGGGGTTACAGCGTTCAAGATATCGCATGCCTGGGCTGAAGCGGTTACACAACTCATATATTTCATTATTGTAACACAGCTAGATATTCGTGAAATAACTAACTGCTAAAAATTATTTTAATACAATGTTACATATAGGATTTGTAAAATAACTATGAATACCTACAAGGTTTGTGACGATTCAGTCCTTAGTGAAAAGTCCACGAAGAATATAAAGAATTTGCATTCTACTTGGTGATAGCTCAGTCGTGAGGGGTGGTTCTTAGCGTAGCTCTTAGTGGTCCTGGCGGCCCTCGTCTCGATTGGTCTGGCGGTCGGTGAAATAGTTAGTTTACGGTGGACGTCATTTGTGGAACTGACGTCACTCGAACTTTGGTCATGAAACGAACTTTTAGTTATATATTTCGGTCATCGGCGGAATCAAAAAGATATGTAACAACACTAATTTATTTACAGAAATTTACAGTAATTCGAAGATAAACAAAACTCAAAATTAAAGTCATTCTAATTTGGTAACAAATTAATCATAAATCTTCGCTAGCAGACAACACAAATTATTTACAACTACTTGTGTATGTAGATTAAGTCAATATTCACATGAGGCTCATATGACTACGGTGATGTGAATTTTGTCGCGGCGCTCGGACGAGCGACGGGCATAACTTTCTTAGGCTTGATTAATTTCTGATCTCCTGATACATATGAATAGATGAATCGGCAGTATGCTTTGAGGCCTGTATTCGAGTGCATCGCTTTTAGCGGGGTTCAGGGGCGTAGTTCTTGTCGGGCCGGACGGACGCGAGGCGTTAGTGTGTACCCGCGACTAGGGCAGTCACTCAGTAAGCCTTAAACATCTCTCCCGAAACAGCGTCGTTTTCGCAAATCGCAACCCAGCTACACATTTGCGAACAACGGACTATTTCGTTCGATGAATGGTCTCGGTTCAGCGTAGACGTGTGTCCGTTATCGCTACAAGACACAAGCACGACGACGCTAAAGGATGCTTGGCCTTGTTCACAATCAGTTACAGAGCAACTTGTTTGTGATCGACCCAACGGCGATTTAGTTTTTAATTCGGCGGTAATAACTCCAGGAATGCTCAGTCCCGAGAATCCCCGAGGTTAGAATGTTCTGAACTCGGTTTACCTTCGTTACAGAGCAAAGTAAACTAGAGCGTCGTTCTAGAACCTCTGTATTTAGATCTCTAGCATAGAGCAGTTTTGAACGGCAATTAGGATTTTAACAGACTGAAAGATTCCCAGGGAAGTTGCGTCAATCTCGCTGTAAAAATTATTAACAAAATAGATTGACTTAAAAGAAAGGTTTTACGGTTTCTGCGCTATTCAATGTCCCGTACAGAGTCTCATAAGGAGACTAAATTTTAGTTAGTGAAAGCGTCTTATTTATACTTAATTTTGTGTTCGCGTTCTTTGTTCCGCGAATATCAATTCGGATGGCTTTCTTTGTTTGCTGTCTTATCGATACGCATAACAACTACATGTGTTTTAAACAATTCGTTTGCACAATATGACGTAATATTTCGAAATAGCTTTTAATTAGTTTTTAATAATTAATTAATTTAAAAATGATCGGAGATTGTTGTTTATGTTACTTAGGATTAATTATCAGAACGACAGACCGACAACGGATAATATTTGCTTCAGGTTGTGTAATCTTTGTTCATTAGGTTACAGCATTTTTAAAACAGCTTTTAATTAAGCAATTTTTCTGTTTATTATTTAAACTAAATTTGTACACTCGCGCACGGTATTGGACACTTTCTTAAAGTTTGTTAAGTCTTTAATTTAGTCTTAATAGTTACACTTCCGTAATCACTAATATTGCGAAAACGCGTAAAATTTTAGAAATTCCATTAAATCGCGTTTCGCGTTATTATGGCGCTTCGAAGAAACGTTGCAGGTTAAATAAATACTTATATCAAATAAGAGTGAACTAAGAGCTATTTCAATTAAAACGTAGGGTATTTAAAATTTTCTATACACAGTTTTTGTAAATGCCTATGCTTTTATAATTTACTAAAATTTCAAGCGCACTTACATAGTTCCTTGTTCTCTTTACAATACAGATTTGGCACGCTCGGGTGTTTACCTGTTTGAAGAATGGTTGAAACATCAACAGAATGAGGGCACCCTAGAGAGTGAAGTAGTATAATTGCTCGATGAATAGGAGGTCTCTTTTTCTACAGATATACTTGGTAATTACTTCAAAAAATAGCGCAAAGGTGCCTGATCAAAATAGTAGTTTTTAACTTCGCCTTGTTCACTTACAAAATGTTGGAAAATTTACCTTTTTACTTACCTACGTAGATACTGCAGTCAATTATATCAAAACTTCATCCTCGAATAAGATATTAAACTTTAATAACATAATGCAGACAGAAGCGGTATAACTTTTCAACGAAAATATTAGGATTCTCAAGTATAGAACGAATAACTGTGAATCGCAATACTCCATTTCAAAGAAAACATTGCAAACAGGAATACAACGCCAAAAATTGTAAAATGACTGCCCTTTTTGAGTGATTCCACGTGTTTCATTTACTCAGGCGCTTTATATACGAGGGTTCGCAAAAGAAACCGGAAGAGTGCTGCCGTAGACGGAGTTCGCGCAGTAGGTGTTTCTCTCGCACGTTCGTCGACCTAGCTTGTCCTGGTTGCCTGTATAGATCTTTTCCAAGTGCTGTTTTGTGCACCCTTCGTTTTTTGTGATGGCGAGTTTAAGTGAACAACACGCGACTGTGCAATGTTGCTTCCTGCTCGGTAAAAACGCCGCTAAAATGGTTTGGTCTTGAAAAAAGGCTTACAAAGATGACGCTATGCGAAAAACTCAAGTGTACAAGTGGTTTTCTCGGTTTAAAAATGGTGACATGTCAATTGATGACAAATCTCGTTCTGGATATCCATCAACTGCCCGAACAGAGGAAAATGCTGAGAAAATTCATAAACTTGTGACTAAAGACCGACAACAGACAATTGAGCAATTTTCGGAGATAAATGGAATATCTCGGAATTTGATTCAGCCAATTTTAACTGATGATTTGGAAATGAAAAGGGTCGCTGCCAAATTTGTGTCTCGGGTTCCGACTGACTATCAAAAAAAACGCCGAGCTAAAACATGTGCTTTGAAACAGTTCGAAATTGATCCAGGTTTCCTGTGGAAGGTCATTACTGGTAATGGTGCTATGATTACTACCTAGAAACAAAGCAACGATCAAGGCAAAGGAAGACGTCATTGTCCTCCGTCCAAAAAAAATGTCGTCAAGTGAAATCAAACATCAAGACAACGCTCATTTGTTTTTTGATGTAAGGGGGTAGTTCATTCAGAGTTTGTTCCGCCATGCCTGACCGTTAATCAAGCTTTATATTTGGAGGTTTTAAAAAGATTGCGCAACAGTGTTCGTCAAAAGAGACCCGATTTGTGGCAGATAGGGGACTGATTTTTCCACTATTATAATGCACCTGTACACACAGCCGTCTTTGTTACCCAGTTTTTGGCAAAAAATGACATGCTTCCGCTGCTCCACGCACCTTACTCACCTAATCTAGCTCCATGTGACTTTTTGTTATTTTCGCGCATGTAGAGGGGTATGAAAGGCCTCAAATTTGACAACATTGATGAGGCCAAGAAAAAATCGAGGGAGGAGCTGTCAGCCATTACTGATGAGGAGTATAAAAAATGATTCGAAGAATAGAATCACCGAGTGGACAAATGCATCAAGTGTAATTAAAATACATAGCTTCTAAAAAATAACTCCGGTTTCTTTTGGGTACCTCTTCGTATAACGTTTGATCTAACTATTTGCACGCTATTTTTGAAGTAGATATTTTTACAATTTGGTGATCCTTATTTATTCCTTAAGAATTGTTTCATTTAAAATAACAATTAAATATTCCACACGAGTTTAAGGCAAATTGTAACAAATTCCGCGGTACAATGGCCGTAATTTCAAACATTTGTTTTTGAGAATTTTTTCGTCGGCTTCGTTAAATATTATTATTGGCCGATATCGGGTATTACTTAATATTGCCGTTCTCAAATGGATGATGATATTGCCTTATTTACTTCGACTTCAACACAGAGAATTATGTACACGATCGTCGATTTCCTCATTGCTGCTCAGGAAGCTTAATTGCTAGTCTAAGGCCGGTATTAAACTAAGATGCCAATGGGAAGCCAGTGCAGCGCTGCCAGCAGCGTAAACATAGTATATGCACTTATCTCACCTGGCATCCGTTTGGCCGCGCTTTGAATTTAAATGCGCTACCAATCAAGAAGCCGATTGAAAATGCGACTTTCGTCGCTGTCAGCGTAATATCGATGTTTTTCGTTTATATTATTTGCTATGAATGACCCCGCATCCAGTTTCAAAAAGCGATGCCAGATCAAAAGAGAAGGTCAGTAGTATGCTTGTTACGCCTTCAACATCTATTTTAAAGCTAGTGCTCGCCAATTGTCTGGCGTCAATGCGTCAAAGCCTAGTGTTCAATATGAGCGTAACATCACGGTGCCGATTAAAACGGAAAATTTAGGATTGATTAAATCTATCAACCAATCAGCTTGTAAGGTTAGAATACTTTTAACTAATCAGATTTCGAGTTCACAACTTGATTGTCGATTAAATATTTTTCCCACGACCACATACAAGGTGTGGAAGGATGCCTTAATTTTCTAAATGGTGTCGCTTAAATTACCTAGCAAAATCATACGTATTACGAATTCCTTCCTACAAAGCAGAACGTTTAGGGTCAAGTTGGGATCGGCTCTATCACCATCTAGAATCGCCAAAGAAGGCCTTCCTCATGGCTCTCCCCTATCCCCGACTCTATTCAACGAATATGTGCACGATAAAACTGAAAATTATTACGCTTCGGTAACGAAAAAAATAAGACACTATTGTTGAAAAGCGTGTGATATAATATAAACATCCTAAAAATTTAAGATACATTGTAAGTGAATGTCAAGCTATAAATGAAATAAATACCCCAATTTATTTACATTTATAGTTTTAGAATGACGCAATAATTGCTTCGGGTGCTTACAGTTTATTCACTTAAAATGACACGTTTACTTCTCTGCTGGTGCAGTGACTTTCAAAGAATCTTGCCGCTTTATTTTAAAGGAGATTTTCTTGGATACGACTAGGAACTTTTTTCCTCCTGATTTAGATCTACCTCGGCAAGTTTTGGTCCATATTTGTCGGTGGACTTTAAAATAATTATGTATACATATTATATATTACATTATTTAATAAACTTTATTTTAATAAAATTTATCAATTTTGAATGCTCTACATGTGAATTTATTAAATTTAAATATTCGTTTCTTAGTGAAGAAGTATTCTTATTTCAACTGTATATAAGTGAATCGATATTGAAAACGTAACACTTTCTAACTTGTGTTACTAATTCATTAACACATTCTTAGTCTAGTTTAATACTGAATTTTAAAGTTGTTAAAGCTTTTTAAATCACAACTGCTGATAATACTTTGGATTATTATTTATGGTATTTTAATGCATTATTCTGAATTTAATTTGTTAACAGTCGATTACTTATAGTCCTTTGTGATTAACAACTGATTATTATAAACCATTAGTTACGGTTTTTGATGTAGTAATAGCAAAAGAATTAACTAACCTTCACTTTTGTATCACTCTCAAATTTTTACAATTTGGTTACTGCTTTACGTTAATATTGTTTCGAAAAATATTTTTTATAAGACAAATTTTGGATGCTTTACTTCCATTAATTAAGAAGCGTGTTCTTTTACAAGAATTTGCGAAAGACGTAATTAATTCATTTTTATGCCTCCTGGAAATTTTATTCAAGCCCAAATAAAGCTTTCAATTTTCAGAGGACTCCTTAAACTTCTTCGATTTAAAAATTAAAATTTATATTATATTGGTCTAATTTGTTGCTCTTACAACAGTTTCAGTATATTTATTTGTCTTTTATATTAAATCATCATTAATGTCTTTTTATTATAAATTATATTTAAACTAAGGCATAATTTTTACCGCAGAAAGAATTCTGTATTCTATCATGTACGTAAATGTATTTTTTATTAAACCACAGGAGCCTTTTCCTTCAATGAAATGTTCTTTAAATTGCATTTGTTTAACACTAACCCTTACTTACAGATGTGAGGTAAGCCTATTTTTATTGTTTATCCAATTTTGTAAAGCTTACTCGGCCCTATACATTTCTCTTTGTGTTTCTGCTAGCCGATATTAAGAATTACCCTGCTTTGTAAAGAATGAGTGCGAATTTAAGCCGAGACAGTAAATTTTAGCCTAATCTTGTACATATAACTATAATTTAATTTAGATGGTCACTTTGATGATTTTCCAGAACATAAATACCCGTTGTGGGACCTTTGTATCATTTGGAATTTTTAGTTTGTTTAATAGATATGTTTGTTGGACTTTAATTTTTCATTACAACTTAGGATAGTTATTGAAGTACAATTTTCAGGACGTACTATGCATCAGTAATTGTAAAATCAGTGTACAATATACCAGATTGGTTTTTTACAGGCAGAATTAAGCTCAGTTCAATTTCTCCTGTCACCCGTTTGAAAAGAAAACATTCTTAATTTTGAAGTTGACAATTGTACAGCATTAGTAATCTTTTATGACAATCTTTTAGTTACTAAATTGGAAACTCACGCCCTTAAGTAATAGTCGGTATAATGAAATAAAATATGAACTTCCAAAATCACACGTTACAAAGCTATATAGTATAATATAATCGTGGATCCATCGTTTTACGAAGTAACTTCGTTTGATATCGGTAACAGTTATTAAATAGGTACATTTATTTTAGGTTTATTATTCTAAAATTCAATAAGTAATTTCTACGCTAATATCCTAATGATAGTAGAAGCAGATTTGAATAACCATTCAATGTCTGTTAAATCAAGTGATTAGTGTTCATTACGATCTTTTTGGTAACGATCCTCAAAAAAACGGTTGACAATAAAATGGTCGTTGATGGCGGAAAGATAGCCGAGTTTCCAAAGACAGGTAGTTAGATATCGTGCTTGAAAATTGACGGTAGGGAGAGGCGAAAGGCTGCTACAATATTTTGTGAGCATCCAGTTCACACGAATTCAACAGTATTTATATTATGAGTTATCAAAGGAGCACACTAATTCGCACATTACTACGTTAGCCTGTTCTTGCGGAATTGGCAAGCAACTGGACTACGTCTTGTCATCCTATCAAGCTCTTAGGGCAGATTTTCCTTCATCCTTAGTTTTAAATGCCGGGATAGGATTAAACATATGGTTTTGCAAGCCTAGATTGATGTCATTCACAACGGGGGTTATATATTTTATTATTGTTGATACAGCTGAGTATTTGCGGAGACCAATTACTAAGAATTCCTTTTGCAACGATCTAGTAATTGACGTCTACATAAAGCAAACATATGACATTAAATAATAATTTTTATGAATTATAACTAAAACAACGGGAATAAATGCGTAACTGTTAAAATTTCAAGCGCTCTTACAAATTTCTGTTAACGGTGCTTTAGATTCAGTTGTATAGGTGATATCCTGTCTGGTAAATGACATTTTATTTTTAAGCGAACTTGCCCATTTCCTACGAGCTCAGCTAGCCTAAGTCGGTTATCTACATTGTAACAATAAAGTTTACTACTTAAACAGCACTTTCGCGTTCTTCGCATAAATAATTTACAGAAAACGCTTTATCATCTTATAAAAAGTTCATATTTGATATATAGTTGTAAAAGTTACTAAAAAGAAGGGCGCTAACCAAAACTGTCTTTGTCAAATTATAAGAAAATGTGAGCATGCGTAGCTATTTAATAGAATGCAATGTTTCCATTTAGAAGACCTATTTTCAAAAATTGTTCGTGATTTCAAATAACAATAATGTGTTTATTAAACAAAAAGGTCATTCTAGTTTCCACCAAATGATATTAATGCATTCTGCCCTAAAAATTATTGGGCTGCATGTTTGTAGAATCAATGAAGCTTGCCTATCATATTTTGCTGATTAGAGCGCTTTATTGTGTTGTTATCATTTCGCTCAATCTTGCGTGTCACGTTGCATTTGAAACGTTTCGCACAGGGAATGATAAACAGCGCATCCTTTACGCTTCAGGAGTCGAACAGATATCAATATTTTAAAATATACAATGCATTAAGGCTTGTGTGATTAATTTCATATTTTAATAGATACAAAAAGTGTTTGAATTCAACGTCGACATTCATTTTAACGTAAAAATGTACGAAGTAGAAAATGTACAATAACGATGAAATACTTTGCTTAAAATGCAAAAAAATATTTCTGATTGTCTATAATGTAAGAATTTTAAGTAAAAAGGAAATGCAAACAGCGGTATTCAGCAGTGTTTTGCAGCCGGTCTTACGGTCTTTTTTACTCAGGAAGGCTGAAAGCCATTACCTCCAAATGATATTATTATGCTAGGCAACGCTTCTTTCAAATTTTTCATTTATAAAGTAGGTTCGGTTATTTATAGAGGGAAATATCCTTATATGAATAATGGATTATTTTTTTTTATAATTCCCTTTATATTCTGTTTGTTCACAGAACTACAATAGAACAATGTTATATGTACTGCGGTCACTTGTATTTCACAAACATGTTTAGTTAGTTTACCTTTGAAACGCTTTTAGAAAGTTTATCATTTTATAAAACATTTTCCCGTATATTGGGACTCAAACAAACACACATGTTTACATTTTTCGTGTACTGATTTAAATGTTCCTTTAATGCATAAATTTACATAGCAAATGTGGAACTGGAAAAGCAAGGTGGTTGTAATAAAATTGTAAAATCAAAAATACAATATAAACAAATAATTGAATAGGAAAAAATCATAACAAACCGGGAATATAATAAAATAGCGAACCTTAACCAAAGTTGTAGCGTTTCGACGGTGCATGTGACTGTTTATTCATTAGTAATTCAATTCTTTTCGGTTTATTTAGTTTAATAACAAAATTTAAATTTTATAAATTATTTGGTTACAGTAATTTTAGAAAAGCGACCTCTCATTTTCAAATTAAGCTCGAAAAGGACGAGTTTAATACACGAATTCTAGCTTATAGGTGGCGCATAGGATTTATATATTCGTTACAGTCGAATAAATTTTAACTTGCTTTTAAGCCCGAGAAGGACACGCTGCTTTGTTTGTACGAAAGTGTTTAAGAAATTATTCTACAATTTAGTTTATGTAAAATCAATTGCATCAAACTAAAATTATCGTTTTCCTTCATTTAGTTAATATAATAAAATTTGGGTATGATATTTATTACAGTTGATGAATAGCAATTGTAGTAATGGAAAAGTTTATGGAACAAAGAAAACATGGTCAATTTCTATATCGAGTTAATGAATATTGATTGTTTTAGATTCAATTGGTATTGAGTGTACTAACTGTTAGTGATTATAATGTATCCATTAAAATAATTGTGGCAGCATAACTAAAGAATTTCGGCTGGCATTGTTCGTTATCTAAGAATGCAGAAGTGCATTACCTTGACTACTGACGATAATTTTACCATATAAAGGGTACTGTTATATGTTACTTAATTTTGTCTATCGTTCTTTGAACTTTTATACGGTTTCGAAAAACACAGTAATACTAATTTAGCTATTTATAGCTTTATAGAAAATATTTTGAGAGCCCTAGAAAATATCGAATAAGTAATTGAGGTATTTTGTGGTCTATCGAAGGCGTTTGATTCCATTGATCATAAGATTTTGATTGATAAATTTCTGTATTATGGAATCAGGAGAACAGCTTTAAATTGGTTTAAATCTTATTTAAGTAAAAGAACACAAATGGTCGAGTTAAAACAACCAAATAATTTCGGCAGCATATTAACCTACATATCAGATTCCAACATTGTGAAATGCGGTATCCCGCAAGGTAGCATACTTGGTCCTCTGTTGTTTAACATTTACATTAATGATTTACCAACTGTCATTCAGGGGGTAATTTCAGTCTCTTTGCTGACGATACCAATTTACTTATCACCAACAATAATAGCAACACATTAAAACAAGAAACTATAAGAATAATCAATGAATGTTGCCAATGGTTTGCAAATACTAACTTAATCCTTAATATGGATAAAACGATCAATGTTTCATTTGTTACACCACGTAGCACTAGCGAAATAAATTTAGTTACCAACTGTGGGACGATTAACCCAGCTGAATGAACAAAATCTTTAGGGATTTATATAGACAATAAACTGAACTGGTCGCAACATATTATGCGTCTTAGTAAAAAGCTGAGCTATGCTGTCTATGCCATTGCAGCAGTTGCAAGGGAAACAGATTTAAATACTGCTAAATTAGTCTATCATTCTTACTTCGGAAGTTTGATCACGTATAGAATCAAACTTTGGGGCAATACAAAGGATGCAAACATTATCTTTAAATTACAAAAAAAGGAAATTAGAAAAATTTGTAATTTGCCCAAAAATTACTCATGCCGAGAATTGTTCGCACAACTTAAAATCGTCAATTTTACACAAGCATATATATACAAAATATCTCAATTTATTTTCACTCATAAACATAATCTAACACTTGCCTTTGATATACACACTCGCGATACAAGAAAAAATTTAGCTATTAGGTTACCCAAATCTCGCAATATGTCAAGTAAAGGAGGACTCTTATATTTACGCATAAAAATTTATAATTTATTACCTTCCCATATACGACACTCAGATAATATTAAAGAATTTAAAAAAAATCAAAAGCTGGCTGTAAAAAAACACTTTCTATTCACCAAATGAGTTTTCCTTGCATACGAGTGGAATGGCATGGACAACATAACCACTTAAGTTTAACTTAAGTTCTCTCATTCAACATACTGTACTTTTTCCCAAATGCCATGCATGGCTACTTCTTTAATGTAATGTGGGAAATAAATCATTATTATTATTATTATTATTAATGGTAGTCTGTATCATTCACAAGACAAATTTAGTAAAATCGACTTATTATTTTGATTACAAATTATTATTATCTTTAGATTTTCTTTGGGATTTAAATCGATCTCAATTCCAACGCTTTATTTTCTTTGCTGAATTGCACTAGCAAATTTTAAATAGCGTATTAATTTGTCGTTTGTATAAACTTGTTTTCAGGTATGTTACCATTCATTTAAAGCATTTTATAATTAATAGACTCGTTCTCTTGGCAAATTGTATATTATCGCAAATATTAATTAGCATTCCTAAACGCAATTCAATTTTAAAAAATCTGGTGTGACACAACACACGACTTTCTCTTACCTACATAGATATACAAATATCCAAATGTTCACAAATAATTAAAATATTATTTGCGTTTATTTTGGGAACGATAATTGCAACGGTCTCACCCATTCAAGTTATTGTACACGTAAAATCCTGCTTAAGTTTACGTTAAAGGAAGTCAAAGACATTAGAACTGTAGCAAATTTCAAAAAAATCGTTACAAACGAGAAAATCGCAAAAAACTTAAAAATCGTAAGAATAAAATGGCGCTTCCGGTCATTAGATTTTAACCAAATTCTTGCTGTCTCATGTAAAGAAGATATAAAAGATAAATATAGTTTTTGATTTTAATATAATGACTACTTTTTCAGATACATTGTTTAAAACTAATACTCCAAGTATTTCCGGCTACTCGATTTTCAAAAATTTATTAGAGAAACCCCTTGCTTAATATAAAACTAAATTAAGTAGCTAAGAAATATACTAAGTTTAAAAAAATGAATAACTTGGAAAATATCTAAAAATGACAGAAATAAAGTAGTACTTCCGGTTATTCGATGTTAACCAAATTTTTTATTTTGCAGGCGAAAAGCGATTATGACCCCAAATATAAATTTTAATTTAGTTAGGACTTTTAGTTTCATAATTATTGTATTCAGAGTTAACAATGGAAGTACTTCCGGTTACTAGATTTACAGAAAATTTTCTGAGTAACCGCCTAGATTATATGAAAGAGTCTTATATTTTTAAGAAACACAATACATTTTTAAAGAATCATTAGAGCTAATTTCGAGATAATCTCGAAAAACGAAAAATTCCGTAAATATCTAAAAATGACAGAAATAAGGTGATAGTTCCGGTCATTCGATTTTAACCAAATTCTTGATTTAGTATACTAAGACGATTGTGACCTTAAATATATTTTTTTTGTAGTTTAATATTTATTCTATTCAGACCTAACGGCTAAAGTATTGCCGGTTACTCGAGTTACTCGCACACGCACACGCACACGCACACGCACACGCACACGCACACGCACACGCACACGCACACGCACACGCACACGCACACGCACACGCACGCGCACAC
>JAHWXV010888518.1:0-10353 GCA_024586415.1 Phrixothrix hirtus
CATAAGACAATCCAGAAGCAAGCTATTTGGGATGTAAAACATGAACTGACCATCATGAAAAATATATGTACAACAGCAAGAGAAGAATATAGAAATGATAATAATCAAAGAGATGGTCTATATTTTTCAACAGACCTTCAAAAGGTAACATGCAACTTAATACCCAATGTTTCTTCTTATATTTGCAAACTATTTATTTTCATATTGTGGAAATCATATTTATACCACCCATTATTGCATTTAATGAGTCATTTATACCATTGGGAAAATCAAAGGAAAAACCATATGTCTTCATTTAGCACGAAGCAATTCTGGCAGAAGCAAAGATGACATAATATCAACATTTTATAGATTATTGTTGAATTTAAGTGATAGGGAATCAATAACATTATGGCTCGATCATTGTAGAGTACAGAACAAAATTGGACATTGTTTTCATTTTTTGTTTATATAATTAGCTTTGATCAGGTAAATTTGCGAACACTCAATGTAAAATATTTCCAATTGGGTTACACATTTATGTCAAGCGACGCATTTTAGCACAAAATAGAGTTAACCTTAAAACAACGAGAAAAAATTTACGACTTTGAAGATTTTAAGGAAAATGCCAATTCTATGAAGGTTAAGGTTTGGGAAATTGAATTTCAAAATTTTTATGATTTGTCAGATTTAACATCTTAGTACATGATTAATAAAAATGTTCCCAAACCATATCTACAAAACATGGCCTTTGTTCAGTTTTAAAGAGGTAGTGAGCATTTTAATTATAAAAATGGTTTTGGTGACACATTTATAGAAGTAAACTTTATGTTAGCTAAATTTGAAAAAGGTTCTTTATCATTTCCAATCCTTAATTCGCACGAAAGGGGATTTCTAAAGATCGAAAAAAAATCTATTACTTAAACTAAATGGTATTGCCTCAACAACTCGTCTACAATTTTGGCGAAACTTAACTGAAGCTGAAAATTTAGAAGTTAATTTAGATGTGTCTGAAATACCTTAAAAAAATTAAGAAAACCAGAAAATTTAAAAATTAAGAAATCAAAAATAATGTAAGCTAGATTGCTGCATAAAAATAACTATATTACAACAAGTGCAGAATAATATGTTTAGTCATAGGTAATAACTAAAGAATAATTTGCTAGCGCACATAGATCAACGAAACATTAATTGCAACTGTAATAAATTATTTAAGAAATCACTAAAAATCTGCGTAATGTAAAGAAGTAAGATAAAAAGAATTAGGGATTAAAAGAAAGAAAAATTTATGGCATTCATTTAAACTAAAGTTAAACTTTGAATTATTTAAAACATAGAAATTAAAAGTAGGTAAGACATTTATTTCTAAACATGTTGAATGACCGCACAAAGCAAAACAGCCATATCTAGGTTAGAGAATTGTATATAGCGTTAAGTTTTTGTTTTAATAAACATTCTGTTAAATGATTCATTACCGTTTAATTAGAGTCACTCTAATCACTTGAGTAAAATCATGATGGTTAGCATATCTTCAATTCCAAGTCGTAAATAGAATTATTCTTAAGGCTTGGAGCCAGTTGGCGATGAAAACGGATGTGCAACAGAAAACAAGGAATTGTTATTCCGAAGCGCATTCTTATTTTGAGTAATAAACCCATTAAGATGACTAGTTCAATATCTAGTTAACAGAATTGAGAGTATTTTAATTTACGTTATAGGTACATTGTCTAAATATTCTGTAAAATTTAACTGAAATTTACAATTTGCAATCCAATTTGAAAGTTTTAAGATAATTATGTAGAATAAAAAGTATTTGTTGTCAATTAGTTAATATTTTTTCAAGCTAAATAAATCTTTACATATAGGACTAGTTTCTTTAGCTCATGTAATGTAATTAGTAGTAAAAAAAGTCGTATGTGCAATATTTATTGTTCCTAAATATACACTATCAAATTTTCTTTAATAAAAAAAAACGTCATACTGTATTCTACCTATCCCTTCAAAATTATTTGGTAAAATTTTAGAAAATAAAGAAAAAAATGCAAAAACTATAAAAGCTTTAATAATTTGAAAACACCGAATTGTTAGATATGCCCTTCTTCCCTAGCACGGCAGTTATGGTGTAATAAAAATTCCCATGGCACAATACATGACACGATAAGTCTTGAAGGAATTTACGATTATTGGATCTTAGGGATTCTGTATAACTTTGGAGGTATACCGTGTTATTGGCACAACTTTTTTGTTAATTCAGATGTAATGCTTCCTTTCGTTTTGAATTCCTTGATAATTTTATTATTCTTAGTTTGTAAAGAAGAAAAAGAATCACGTAATAATAATTTATAAATATCTTCATCACTTAATAATTCCACAGTTTTGGAAATAGAATCATCTCTATTCATTAAAATAGCAGCATTGCCTTTATCAGCCCAAGGAACTGAAATATCTTCATTTTAATAGAATGTTATTTATAAAATTAATTATATGTGTTGTGATAAAAGTTATACTGGATATACTTCAACTCGGCTTAAGCTTATGAGTGATTGTAGGCTAAACTAGAGAAGGTGTGCTCTTGCAATTCATGCTAACGATTTAGATCATAAAATTGATTTTACTAATTTTTACAAATTTTAGATTCTTCGGTTAACTATATAATGACAGAGTGTTTTTGAAATGTTTAGATTAAAAAAATCGACAAGGATATGAATTTTAAATCAGAAACTATTTTTTTAATATTTTTTAGTACCTAATATTTGTAAATAGAATATTTTAAAATACTTTCGTTTGTATTTCTGTTAATAGATAATAATTGTAAGCATTTACTTGGCGTTTATGTTTCTTAAATGTTGTATTATTTATTGGTTATTATAGATATTATACAGGGTTAGCAAAAAATATGGAAACCTTTCGAAGTAGACGTTATTATTCAGTTTAGAAGAAAATGTTATAGAAAAGATACTTAGAGTGTTAGTTTCCATTACATGGTAGTACGATGTTCTTTCGCTTAAAATTAGCGGAAGTGCTATGACGTCACACCATAATTTTTTAAATTGTAAAATGCCATTTTTGTTCTTTCATTCGATGCGATTTTTTCCTCTATAGCTTTACCTTTGTTAAATGGTATTAATCAATAGTCCTCGAAAAGGACACAATGGGATTTCATTTATACGCATTTTGCATTGCATTTTGCAGAATTAGTGAACAACTAGGTCTTTTATAATTATTCAACTTTAGAAATCAGTTCTTTCTTTTTAAATACGTATAATGTTTTACACGTAGTTTCACCAATTTCAATAATCTTTCTTTGTCTCTTTAATACTAATTTAAAATTATAATATTTATTAATTTTCAACAACTTTATATTTTCTTAAAGGCAATTAATTATACAAAAGAAACGAAAGAAAGTGAAACGAAAGGAGTTTAATTAAAAAGATCTCTTAAGCTATTATCGACAGTCAGCAATCTTTCACTCATGCGTCGAAGTCTAGAAAGGCCATTCTTAATAATCTAGGGAAGTTACACAAAATACACAATTTATTGAATAGCTAACACCAAGGATTTAATTTAACGAGCGTTAAAGTATGATTTAAACTAAAACAGTTTCATTAAAGGTGAGATCCATCAGAAATGTTAATCTATCGAATACAAATGAAAAGGGAACTAATTGTATATATAATTTAGTATGAATTCGAAGTAGGGAGAATATTAAATGAATCTTAATGGACATTTATAATATTAATGTATACCTAATAAGAATCTAAATAGTTTAAGTTTAAAATTAAATATACGTCAACACTACAAACACTTAATCAAACCTACTTACGTTAAAAATGAAATTTATAAAAATATTGACTATGGCGTTAAAGAATTGACAACATCCAATAAAATAATGCTGAATACTGACACAATTAATATTAAACTAATAAAAAATGTTATTAGTAGCTTGTGACTATTATAAAAATAAAATAAGAATAAAGTAAATGGAGCTTACTATTAAAAATTATTTAATTAATTTTGACAGCTAATAAACACGTTTTAAATACACTCACCGTTGATAAATCGCGATGCATCTTATGTTAATTTATAGAATGCAAAGTAGCCTACAAGAGCTACTCAAGTATAATATTTTAAAGGAAATATAAAAATATTCAAAAGGAAAATGTTCATAGTACTATTGATATTACACAAGCCCTTACACACTATTATAAGGAAATTGGATGCCCCGTTATATCTGTATGTTCAAAAATTGTATGGTTTTGTTCTTTAAGAGTAACAGAAATAATTTAAATTACACACAACTATAATTTTAATCTTTTGTGATCATATATTTCAAAAAGGTGCACTTCCTTTGTGCTTCTGTACGAATATTCTAATTTGAATTGTACATATCTCAAATTATATCTTTTAATGATAATCTTAAAACGTTAACATTAAGTTTTTATACATCGTGTCTCAAAAATAAGGGCCTTACGTTAACAACAGATAAATCTTGCTATGCACGACAAAAAAACGCGTATAAACGATGTATCTAAATTACATTGTCTTTGAGATAGTTATAATTAAAATTTTCAATCCGTGCCTGCTTTTTGATTTGGTCTACTGCGTTGAACAAGAACTGACGACCAACAGCATATTAATGAATGTTCTCAGTTGATTATTAAGTACTTGAAATATATTGATAGGATAATTGCTGTTTAAAATAAAAGGTTTAATTTTCTTTCTTAAAATTTTCAGTGATCTCCTAATTGTGCACGTTTACAATTTCTTTAAAATAAAAGCAATAGATATCAGTTTCGGTACATTTGCATTATTAGAAAGAAAACGTTTTTCAAATTTCTTTCCCCTTTTAAAAGTTTTACAACAGTTTAAGCCGTTTTAATATAATGATAAATTTTACATAAAATTTATAAACAATCCTTGTGCCAATTCAACGAAAATTCAAATCACTGTCTTTAAACGTAAATTACATTTTGATATATATTTAATAGTATTAATATTTGCAACTAATTGTGTTGTAAATAACTTAAACTTTGTGAAAATAGTTACAAATAGTACACAAGTTTCATACAAATTTGATCTAATTTGTATTCAGTAATACATATCTTTTATTCAAATTAATGTGAAACAAACAGGCTTTAATTTTATACATTGGCAATTATGGTTTAAGTATTGTTTGAATAGATCCCGTATTTAATACTATCGTTAATGTTTACATTTTAAACGGTTTTTAAATTAATTTGAAATAAAAGAATTCGTGGTCAATACAAAGTTTTATACTATTTATGTAGTTTGGGTGACATAGGTCTGAATAATTTGATTATTACTTATATCTTAATTTGTTTGAATTCCTGTAGCTTCAAAATTGTACCCAGCAAGTATATCTATGTTTGAATTGTAAAGTATAACTAAATTTGTAGACTGTCTTTAAAATGTAGATAAATAAGTCTTTCCCTACATTTTTCGTAATTCTCAAGAAACATGCGTGGTTATGCAAAAGTCATTGCAAAAGCAATTTGCTTACAGTTGATATCTGCTGAGTTTCTACGGATTGTGTTTAACGGAAATGTATTCTTAATTCTGCGATTAATACGTTCAATAATTGCGAGTTTGTCATGAATAGTGGTTCCTACTGGATCTCTAGACAGATGCGCATGGTCTCTGCAAGGTATGGACAACTATCTTGATGGCATAACAGCTGTTGATGTCGACCTCGTCACATTAAGAAACCACCATAAGGTCATAAAATTGCTTTTTATTCTCCAGCTTTAATTAGTCCAATATAAAATTAAATTTCTCCGTTACGGTTAAATAGCAAGAGTGTAGAACAAACTTCGTATAATTCCGTACTTCCGGCAGCATAACCCATCAAAGATGTTTACTAAAATCAATTAATTTCATAATATTTAAGAATGAATTTTTTAATGTTAGAAACAGTGTAATTTACTTCTAGATCTTACAATTTATTTGTAGATACAATATATGCAGTATCATAGTAGCTAAGCCATACGTGTTTTTGACTTTCGTTCACTATAACTCCAATTTTTTCAGATTCAGTTAAGAATTATGTCTCGCACTAACATACAGAGTTGTTAAGTAACTGTAAAGTAACATCGTCCGTTCCTTTTGTTTCAATCTTGTACTAACGTCATAATTACAATCCTTTAATGTTTTATATTATCAACAGAATTAATTTGAAATATTTTACCTTAGGATTTTAAGTTACACACATACAGCGCTTTTTGCTCGAGAAAAACCTTTGATTTAACTGACCTTCAGTCTTATTCTAGGGGTTTTTGATTAATTCGCATATGTGACAGTACTAGATATTTACAGCAATAGAAACTTAATGGTTAAAATCAGAATATATTAGTGAAGTGTGTTTGGATGCTGTTATATGTCGACCCGGAGGTAATTCATTAACGTACTCGATTAGATTTAATCCCAAAAATGCACCTTCATTCACTATTTTGCCTGATAAATGCATTCCGTAGGAATATAAATTAAACATTTGTTGTTTTATTATTATTAGATAAATGCGATTCCTATGCCACTACGAGTATTTGGTGGAATAAATGTTATTAGTTGGGAAGTCGCTTACGCATTTTCTTGAACAACATGACCTTTCCTTTTCAGCTAGGTAAAACTGTCGTGTCGTTGGACCAAGCATCGAACTTGATAAGAGCTATTGTATACTAACTGCGATACATATCCTGTCCTACATGTGTGTACTACCTAATCGAATTTATGAACGGCTGGCGTTCAACACTTGTTCTTATTGTCTAAACTTGGGCTACGTTAAACTAACCTCTATCCTTCTCCGACATTGTATGATCCAGCTGGCACGATTAATGTTACGACTTCGAGTGATTATTCACCGCACCGAACGATTTCCCCAGATCCTTCTTTGTCGGTCTATTACGGGTTTTACTGAGCAACGTTCAGTGCCGCAATAATATTTTCAAGAGCTAAACTCATTTTAACATTGTAACATACCCAATAAAATTAAAGCTTATGTTAATTTTAGACATTTAAAAGTAACTTTTTAACACTAATTCATAAATAATTTCTAAATAAAAAGAGTTTTATAGAAAAAGCAGATTAAGGCGATTTAAAAGAATACGTTCTATTATTTTATATTTAAAACAGCTGAAGGCCATGAACTCGATAAAGTACAAGAATTTTAAAAGATAACATGATATTTTGTAAACCAAAACAATGCTGTACTTATGTTTTTAATCACGTTTCATAGCAAAGTATAGTCAGGCCAGTACTCATAACAGTACGCAAAACTTTACTGATTTTTTTTACGATTTATATTAAAATTGTTTACAAACTTGTATTCACTAAGGGCCCATGTATACGTTAGTTAAACAATGCTTCTTATTTTCGAGACACTTTGTATATAAATTAATTATACATGCCAACGTGATCTTTGTTTTTATCTTGATTATCCTTTTATTAATAATTCCAGAGCGCTAACAATATGAAATTAGTTTTTGTCCATCATTCAAGGATTTGTCGTAAAACCTTATCATTGTCGAAAAATATTCATTATTCTTCTTTATAATTATTATTTGTTTTATAATTATTTGCAAAATCAAAATACAATAATTACTTTATTACTAGTTATAGCAATATAATTTTATTTCCCTAATTCGTCATTTAATAAATCTCGATTTAAACAAAAAATAATCACTCATTACGACTCACTGTGTAGATGTAATATAAAACATTATGAATTTTGAACAAGAGTAAAGTATTTTTACTTTTGACAATATCAAAAATTGTAATAATGAAGTCATTCAGAATTGAAAAGCACGTTCAAATATACGATGATATCCATTTAAACTAAAAAAACGAGTTTTTTCCTTTTCCGAAACCTTTCTCTACAATTACATAGAAATTTTCAATATGCATGTTAATACCTAGAGTTAATCTAGAATGCTTTGATAACAAATGTTTGAAAGTAAACGTCAAAACATTAGTTAGTAAGAGTAACTAGTATGAAATAGGTAGAAATGCCTGCAACATTAAGTAAGAAAGATAAAATAGAAATTGAGTTAATTGCGGATGAAAATTATAAAACATTTCGAAAAGCTACAGAAATTTTTAATAAACGACATGACATACTGAGAAGCATATTCATCATTAAACAGTAAAGAAAATATTAAACAAATTTAACACTTTTAAATATGTAAATAATAAATTTAGCAACAAATTCCAAAAACTGCTTGCCAATAATAACGTAGAGTTTGAAATAATGCTCTCAGCAATTCGACATCAGGAGTATTCCTTACGCAAAAGGCAACTTTGATGACATATACTATAAACAAAGATATGCTATCAAAACTTTGGAAACGAACAAATATCTTCCATATAAGCCACAATTTATTCATACGTTAAGACAAGGTGATCATAATAGTTGTTTTGAATTTCGTTGCGATATCCAAGGAAAATTAGAAGATAACCCAATTATGGCAAGATACATTCTTTTTTCGAATGAAGCAACATTCTCGCCAAATGGTACAGTCACTATCCAAAACTACCATTGGTGTGGTGATACAAATCATAATTTTACAACCAACGCGCGTAAGCAGTAAGCCTTTAAAACAAACGTGTGATGTGGAATTTATAAACATGATATAATTCAACCTTTTTTTTGAGAATCTTTTAATGCGCGCCGTTATTTACACTTTTTACGCAATAAAATAGATAATTTTCCTGATAACCTTCCAATACTTGAACGTCAATAGATATAGATCCAGAAGGATGGAGCCCCATGCCACTGTAGGTTAGATGTAAGACAATACATTGAAAATAGTTTTAATGGAAGAGTTATAATCGGTTTTAGGAAATTTGTTGGCCAGCTCGGTCTCCAGATTTGACCATACTTGATTTTTTCTGGGATTACTTAAAACGAGAGGTATATCTTCAAGACCCATTTACAGATGTCACCCATTTTGCAAGAATAATTAGTGAAAAGGTTCATAATAAAGTCCTGCTATGATTATGAGTTGTTGAGAGAATTTTCTGGTAGAATGCTTACCTGTATGGAGAGAAAAGGCAGATATATGTTAGGGCATTAGTAAATTGAGGGAAAAGATAATACTACTTATTGCCAGAAAATAAGAAAATACTGCTCGGTATTACAATTTTAATAAAAAAAGTCTAGAAATGTAAAAAACTCGTTTTTTAGTATAAATGAATTCGTTTGCATATTTGAACGTACTTTTTAATTCTGAACTTTTTTCATTATTACAATTTTCGATATTGTCAAAAGTAAAAGTATACTTTACTCCAGCAACAAATTTATATTTATTGACAATCTTCGTATATAACTGAAAAATTTTGAGGATTGAGGATTTTGAAGAATAATTTTTTGCCTAAAATTAAAAATAAAAAAGTCTTCCGTATGTCTCCAACTTAAGTAGTCACACTGTAAATTACAAATAATTAAAGACATTTAACGAATTTTAGAAAACATGCAATATTATTCAGTCAAAAACATATTGTAATAAATTACTTATTTCCAACCGAGACAATAAATTGAGAATACATAGAATGTTATGCCAAGAAAATGTACTACAACGAGTTATACTAATATATTCCATAAAGTTGCTACTTCCTTTGCATCATTTAAAAAACAGAAATAACCTCCATATCAGAATATCAATAATAAATCATGTAAAACGCATTCAAAATGACAAACAATTAAAATATATCATTTTACGGAGCATATCCAGAAACTGAACTTCATTGGCTATTAAAAGAAATGAAACTATATTTTGCTAACTGATTTGACAGACCTTAAACTACTTTTCTGCGAGATTTCCAGCATTGTTAAGGCGCTTGTATCAAAGCAACAGTACTAACAGATCACTATTTACCAAATATAAGTGAACACTGTGCTACTAGTTATGCACAGTTTCACGCACTTCGCCGAAGTAATTCTTCTACCTCCCAAATACCGACACATAGAAGTAGTGCGTTTAAAAAAGGTCAATTATACAACTGCGTACGAATCTATAATGCAATACCAACCGCCATTAAAGAGCAATTGTCTTTGTCTTCTTTTAAGAACCAATTAAAAAAATATCTCGTACAAAAATGGAAGAGTATTTGTCGAAATCTTAGTAAATTTTATTTATGTGTATTACAAATAGTTCGCAATATCCATTCTTGTAATATTTATTATTTTTATGACTATGCCGATGTACAAGCATACAAAAATGGCAATAAACCCTATTACGATTATTATTATTTTCTGATTATTGAATCAGTGGCGGCTCGTTCTAAAGGGCACAAGGGCACGTGCCCACTTAATAAATTAGCATGTCATTCAGTCAGTCTATTATTTTAATTTTACATAGATTT
>JAHWXV010888543.1:0-13085 GCA_024586415.1 Phrixothrix hirtus
TGACCTAATTGAATTGACAGACATAAATTACTGCAATGAGTGATTTGCTGATTACATCATCTATTTTATTATAAAGAAAACATTCTAGATGATTCTAGAACTTTCCATTTATTGTTTCTAATTTTTGTTACAGTATTTTATGTATTTTAGGGTTAATTGTTAGTTAATTAAAAATTATTTCTCGTATTTTTAAGGTTTTTAAAGTTCCAATAAATTTTATTAGTGCAATTAAAAAATTGACATAAACGCTATCTATTTATTTTCTGCTATCATGCATATTATTCTAATTCGCAAATATTATCAATATTTACCATATATTTTTATATAATTAAAATGTATACACAAAATCTAAAAAAAGCGCAAAATTTCGAATGACCCCTAAAGTTCGCTATTTAAAAACGTACATTGTATTTAATGCCTAATACCTTTAATTTACTTTACAAAAATTAAGCTTAACTTGTTTCGGTTTCTGGGGATTTCTTCAATTTTCCTATAGATGGGGTACATACGTATTTTAAATTGCATTACTATACCATGTGGAAAGCGTGGAGCACCGCATAAGAACGGATAAGATGGAATAGTTGGTTGCGTTTATGGAAACAAGATAGCTAGATGTCGAACAGTTACTTGTCTCAATTAAACCACGTTCTAGGTTACTATCAGGCACGTAGCACGTATTGGTCTCGAGTGTTTAATTGTATATAGCGTTTCTTTGAATAAAGTGGATTATTATATGGTAGAAGAAAAAATACAAATAATGAAATTGTATTATAGTGGAATTTTACGAGATTTTATTAAATAAATGTAACGAAAGCCCCAATTTATTAAACAATATTTTATTTACAGATGCGTCTATTTATTTACACGGACATAATTATTAACTCCCCTGAAATTAATTTGTAACATAAATAGTTTTGAATAGCAATAAATAAAGATCACAGACATAAATGCCAAACCTGAACCTTTGCATTAACTTCCGACGTGAAATATGTAAGTTAAAACTTGGTAATTATTATTGGTACAGTAAATCAGCAATATAGCCATTTCTATGTGGAGATCATTTCATTCCATATTGTATATAAAACAAAGACAAGGGGCAATATGTATTTAACCCCGATGCTTCATTGCTTAAAACACGAACTGCATACAGGGTGTTCCAAAACAAGAGATAGCGCACAAACTGTGGATATCTTATGACATGTGGAATAAAATTTGCTCATATAATATTTCAAACACGATTTTTAAATTTTGAAAATTTAAATGATATAATTCGCTCTAAATACAATTCTATCTACTACATAAAAGGAATTATGAAGAAGGATTGTGAAAACGTACCACTGTAACTTTATATGCTTACAAAACATACAATGCTTGCTTAGGACGTGGTTGTAGTAATGTGATTTATAGACGTTTTTTGACCTTGTTTATTTTCTTTGAAATAAGAAAACAATGTTACATCAGGTGTTATTCTTTAATATCTAATTTTTAAACATATTAATTGTTTGATTGTTTGCTACCAAAATTATTTGTTGAAAATACAGATCCTAAATTCTATTATCTTAAATGTCAGACATGAAATTATTATAATTATGTTTGTTTTAAAATTTGTAACGTGTTCAATGGAGATATTATAAAACGAAATAAGCGATTCTTTTTAAACAGACAAGTAACAATATTATTCCCTAATTGCTATTATAAACAAAACGGACAACTGAAAAATACATTGTTTAGTTACTTACTTTGCTTCGCAAAAAATACTTTTAAATTTTTCGCTTACCTATTAAAATTTTGTACCGGAAATTGAAAAGTACTATTCTAAAATATGTCAGGTACAGTAACATAAAATCCTTTTAACTTTATCTTCTAGAATAAATATGTATATATTTCATACTTCAAGATATACCTATGAGTAATACACATCAAAGACAAAGATATTACTATCGTGAATAGCACGCATACTAGGGTTGGACTTGATAGTATAATTGTTAATATTTCGAAAACTATGCCTACATATTTGAAAAAAATTTCATAAGCAAATTTTATTCTATAGGACATAAGGTATCCACAGTTTGCGCGGTGTCATTTGTTTTTGGGACATCCTGTATAACTATGATAACGAATTATGTTAAAATTAAAGTTAGCTGATGAAATAAATTTGCATATTTTCTGTGGGAAGAATTCCAAACAGAAATTGTTTTTTATTAAATGAAAGAATTTATAATAAAATTTAACAAAATAAAATCTAGGTGAAACCTAAAAAGTAAATAATTAATTCATAATGATTATAGGTCAGAAAAACACTTACGCAATGTGAATTTTCATCGAACTAAAGATGTAAATAAAATTAATTAACAAACAAAATCTTTCATCTTAAAAGGTTGTGATGTCATTTAAATTTAAATTTGATATCCCAATAGGGGTAAATTATGATATTTAAAATAGTAAATGATGAATAAAGCAGCTACATCTGCTTTTCTAGTTGAATTATCGATTTAGAATCAGTAAAACTAGGCTATTTTGTTATACTACTATTGTAATAGAAGCCATATGAGAAAAGCAAATTTCTATATTCTGAAGTATCAGACACAAAAACAAATAAACAAATAAAGTTTTTAGAGTACTTTTTTTATATATAATGTTCCTCGGAATCAATATAAATTTGTAGTACGTCTATTTTGCATACCTATAGATCAACTTTTGGGTCATGTACTCTTTTCGCATTTCCGCGAGGCATCTGGTTTTTGAAAAACTTACATGAAAATTTTACTTGGAAACATGAATAGGAAATATTTGCTTCCAATCAAACTATATGAAGTGCCTACTATCCGATTTTGATCAATTTTGGATAAATTGTAGATGACTAAATAATAAAGGAGTTTGTATCGGTGGAAAAGCGGTTTTATGACGTAAAAATAACATCTGAACATAGTTGCTTTCGTAGTTTCACAGAGAAGTAATGGTCCGATTCAAATGAAACAATCGCTAAAACATTTTGGCAGATTATTTCTCTTCCAAAAGCTTTGCCCTAACATCTTACTGAAAGAATGTTTAGAATAGCTTGCAGTAATCTTGGAAATTTGGGAAAAATGGAATAAAATTGTTTAATTTAATACATCACAGTCCAAAATAAAAGTTTTCAGTTAAATTTTGCTTCAGCCAAAAATCCAAGTTACAAAATATTTCAAATAATTATAGGTGTATTTTGAGATCTAATTCTTCCTCATCGAAAATGGGATGAAGAATTGGTATTCTTCCGAAAAGAAGTAACAGGTATATTTTTCCAGTCTTGAACACGAAATTTTGCAAATTAAACTTTTAAGTACAAAGATATTTCTCTAAATAAAATAATTTTCATAATTAATAGAAAACACACCTTTTTCTTCTATCTTTAAATCCATATGTTACTTCTAAGATTTTTAAGTCTGATGTGGGAGGCTATACGTCCATAGGAATTTGAGGCGTTATATTAGCCGGTATCTAACGTCTACCAATGAGGTGTTACTGGAGTCCCCAGAATTACGGGGAATAACAGCCGATGAGCTTAGGATGAAACAAGATATCTATGATAGATGGGCTTCTACCAACTTTGTTACAAGAGATGATAGTTCTCCCGAGAAAAAGTTCAATAAGGTGGGACAAATGCTATGTTTAGCCCTACAGGGAGTAGAAGTGCCCCGCGATATGGGAGGCACTATCAATTCAAGATAAGTTAAAAGGAAACGGAAGCGTCTGCATCGCCTAAACTTCTTGGCGTCATATGCAACATCTTAGGCGTGTAATACGACGAGTGTTGTTTTGGTTTAATTCGAAAGGGCGTTATTTGATGAGTTCGATGGTAATTGGATGCGCTATATAGGATGCTCCACTTTCTCAAAGGTGAGGCGACTTTTGTCTTCTATTTAGAAAATGGTGCGGTAATCTTTTGTTAACTAAATGTTTAACTATTATTTTTCAAAACGCTATCTACCGTATTGCTATTGTTGCAATTTATTTCATAAAAAATTAGTTAAAATTTTTAAAGTTCATTGGAGAAACCTGTATTTTTTATACTACTAGGCTCAAATCAATAAAGTTTCATAATTTTATTCAAAACCTACGTTTTTCAAAACTAAATAATCAATTGATAGTGATAAACTAGATTTATTTATGCACAAGTGTCTTCGAATTGTGTCGTGCTTGGCTTTGGAACCTGGAAAGGTCTACTCTGGACTCCAAAAACTTCTCTGATTGATACGGCAAGATCTCTTTATCAACTGCTTTCATTGACACATTCATTGCACTACATTTGAACTTAGAACTGGACCACCTTCAGACTGGATCGAAACACTTGACGAAAAGATGTAAATTCTGTTGAAGTTAGCCTTTATATAAACATTGGCGTTTCCATGATATCAAAAGTTATAAATCTTCCTTCACCAATCGCGTAACTTCATTTTAACAACTATGTCTATTTCTGTTAAAAATGTTTATTTTCTCAAGTTTTATTCAAATCCCTATTTCACAAAAAATATTTTGTCGGATTTTTGAGATGAATATTTAAAAGGATCTTAAGTCTTACATGACGTATGTCTCTAACTAAGAAAAGTGTTGTATGTTTTTAAAACCTTTTGCATTAATATAATTGTTCATTTTCATGAATACAATTTTATTTTTAAATACTAAAACATTACTTATGTTGATTACACATTAGTTAAACTGTAATAAACGTATTAACTCAAGAACTTTAAAATGTGAAACAATTGGCCTCATATGGCGGATCAAGGAACTTCACATACATTTTCTTCAGTAAATGTAATAGTTTAGTAATAAATATCTTATAAATATTTTATAAGTACAGAGTTCTAACTAACAATTATATTATTCGGTGATGTTCGCATTTGAGATTAATTATAGTGTTATTGGTGAGCAGCGCCCAACTTCACTTTACCAAGTACACAATATGTTCTAATTAAAGTGGATTTAAAGACTGCAACATACTACTATAACAAAAATTGAATTATGACGTGAATATCTTTGGAATGTCATTCATTTTTCTAGTTGAATTCTGAACCATGACCGTAGGCGTTTTTTTATTTGCATAGATATATGCCGTCTAGCACCTGTTAATAGGACGACGCCTATTTGCTTTACGCCCTGTATACATATGTTACATAGAGTAATAGGCGCAAAAGAAAAAAAAACGTTTCGCAAAGTTACTTTAACGATCAGTTTCGTCTAAACAGTATAATTTTTATTTTTTTAATTTGATAATCGATATCTAGTAACTATAATTAATTGGTTTAAATCATATTTAACAGAATTGCGATTCTTTAAATATTATTTTAATCTGGACAATAATAATTTTGAATTATTAGTAAAATAAATAGTTGAATCAGATGCATTTGAAACTCATAAACTTAATATCAATATGAATGTGTCAACTTAATTTTAATGACAATGAAGTACCATACTTTTATGTTGATATACATTTGATTATTTTTAATTATTTACACGCGTTTCAAAATAAGCGGCCTTTAACTAATTTGTGGGGAAAAACATATGTCATTCCTAATAAGCGTATACTAGTAATTAACTTAAATATAAGGTTAGCAGTATTTAATAAAATATTCACCTGTAGCGCAACATCACTAAACCGCACAAAAGCGGCATAAGCCGCTTTTGTGGTTTTAAACATACATATAT
Source organism: Phrixothrix hirtus (assembly GCA_024586415.1). Taxonomy (NCBI): domain Eukaryota; kingdom Metazoa; phylum Arthropoda; class Insecta; order Coleoptera; family Phengodidae; genus Phrixothrix; species Phrixothrix hirtus. The sequence continues at coordinate 5,683 of JAHWXV010888543.1, forward strand.
AACTGTCAAAGTTATGGGTTACATTTTTAATTTGACATGTCAAATTAATCATAATTTTTATATTTGCTTGATAATTTAAGAAAACAATGTATTTTTTCTTCATGGTTCAGCATTGCGATTATTGTTAGTTATTGATTTATACAAAATCTTGAATATCACAGCATTTTTTTAGGCAAAGTTAATCTATTTTTAATTATTAAAAAGCATAATGATTTTATTGCCCTCTGGGTTAATTTGTTTCAAACTATTAATGTACGAGGGGGTATTGATAAGTTTTTAGCCTGACAGAAAACGTTTCTGTATTTCAAAATATATTTGTATTAATTCAACGTAATGAACTTTTAAGGGGGGATTATAAGTAAAATTATAAAAATAGGCATATTTCAATTACAAATTTTATCCTTTGCTTTTAAAAAATTACATGAAACTCTATTGTGTTAAATAAGTGGCTTAATGCTCTGGGTACGTTCTTTGAAAATAATAAGACTAATTTAATATTTTATAATAAATTGTTTAAAAAGTAGTAAATACTACAAACTGTTTCCTTTTATTCGATTAAATGTAACATCTAGGACTTACAACAGCACAAACAAATAAACATAGACCTAGGTGACTCCATCACCCCCACATCCTTACTTTTAAAGTTAAAATATATACAATTGTTTGTATTTCGTTAGCATTTAATTATATTGGAAATTCCGACGTTTGTATTTTTTATGTTTGACATATTTTTAAAAACCTATAGAAGGGGCTAAGGAAACGGTAGCCGGTGCATTGTGGATTTTGGGTTGTAGCAATGTGCAATTGTTTATATTCGTTAGTATTGACTTGCATGGTATATTTCGACGTTTGTATCTCTTCATTCTAAGAAATATTTCCAAAAATTCAGGGGGTGTTAGGGAAATGACAGACTCATATTAAACTTTTAGCTGAAATTATATGGAATCGTTTGTATTTTGTTAACAATTATTTGTATGCATGTTTTGATGTTTGCATTTCCTTAGAAATTTATGGAAAGGGAAGGGGAAATTAAATTATTTAAATTTTGAGTTTAAACCATATGAAACTGTTTGTATTTGGTCTGAATTTATCTACATTACATGTTTGAACTTTTGTATTATACTAGTTAAAGAGATCTTAAAAATGTTATACGCGCACCTGATAATTTTACAATTTAAAACGGATTTAAAAACAATCGACCTCAGGAATTGAATCTGGCATCTTTTCTGAAAGGTGATTGCCCATTGCGTTATGTACTTTTAGAGAAACATACAGTGAAGACGTAATCCAAAATTTGCTAGGTAGTCTCTTTGTATTATGTACAGGGCGAGTCAACGATAGAGCAAAGTGAGTTTATTTTTTATAGGCCAAATTTCCGATAAAACTATTTAAAAGTATACAGGATGCTACAAAAAATAGAGCAACAAGAAGTTGCACTTTTTAAACAGTAATTTTTAATTCCATTTCTAATCCTGAAACTTTTTTATTATATATTTGATATGTTAAAAGCTTAAAATTTTCGAGATAATCGGGTTTAAATATAAAAACTAACACTTTCAAGTATCTATTTAATTACACGTTTGATAGTTATTTTTATAAGAAAAACATTTATATTGGATAGGCGCAATAAGTGCTAAATTAATAGGTAGCATATAAAGCACTTGAAATAAGCATTTAATATAATTGTTCAAATTTGAAAATATTTAAATTAATAAAAAATCACTTTCTCAAAAGGTACGCCTTATATATTTTTATTATATCTTGTGAAAAACTAAGAAACTTATAATTTTTTAAAAATGCCCTATACCTACCTATTTTTAATCAATTTTGAGGTGTTATGATCTAAATTGGTATAAGTTTGACTTACTGTATACCGAATGGGAGATCTTCTGATAAGATCTTATATTTATCAGCCAGATACTCTTTTCTGGTTTTATCGTGGATTCGTTACAGTTTGATTTTAAAGGCACAATGCGAATCCTTCACTCTTATTTGCAATGAGCGTCAGAATTTGTATCACTACTAGTTCAGATCTTAAACATTTTGAATGGCTGCAACATTGGGATTTGCCTTTTTTATGTTATCGTTGATTTGTTCGATGCATTTATTCTACGAAAGAGAATAACCATAATAGATAACCAATTTAATAAAGCTACACAAAGATTGATATTTTATATTTTATATTCTAGATAACAGTTTTCGTTTGTCTTACGTCTATCTTAATTGTATCTGCTTGATATTTTGCATCCCTGCTGCGAATTTCTGAATTCCTAAGCGTTTAATGTTTTGCTGTAACATAAGAATCCTGAAATTAACATGGTTAAAGAGAACAAGACAAAAGTTCCGTACTTTACCAACTAATAATTTCAGTGCGAGAGTCATCAAATACTTTTTGCTTGACAATTCAACTGCTTGTAAGGATGTAGGCTTCCAAATCTTTCTTACTATGAAATTAGCATTTTAAAGAAATTAATTTGATATTAAATTCTAAAACAATGTAAATAATTATAATTTTATTGATCAAATTCTTGATTTATTTCTCAAATTCAGTTCTTTATCAGGTGTAATCAGACGTAAATTTCCGGGAACATGTTTTCTCGTACAATTTATTCTAGTCGACACAAGCTTATACTAGATAACCTTACTACGCCCTTACTTGGCGAGGTATACAACTTTGAATTTCTTTGAAGATCTATTATTAGTTCCATGTGCCTTTTAGAATAAGAATATTTATGAACATTCACCAGAAATTAAGCGCGGAATGAATTTTACTATTAAATCAACCGAAATTGTTAATATACGTTACATAACTGAAGGCACGAATACTATAAAGTTTAAAACGTCAAACAAAACCACATGCTTCTCGAAAATTAGAATACTACTTTGTATATTTACTTAGAAATAAATATATTTCTGGTATTTTAGTATACTTATTATAAATTACTTCTTACTAATTTTTGACAAGCATTATCTCATGATGTTTTTCGTTTTAAAACTCAAAGCAAAGACAATAAAAACCAGTTCATACCTGCCCGGATCTCTATTGTTGACTAAATAAGCATTTTGCCAGTGGTTCTAAATAATAGAATTCTTTATATCATATTTTGAAATTAATAAAAATAAAAGTTTGTTATTACTTTAGAATATGAAATTGCATGAATTCATAGCTTAAACCCATCATTTACAATCAAACAGAAACAAAACGTTACATTATGCGTTGTAATTAATTATGGCTTCATTTGCATATCCATAGAAATAATAGCCGGATCAAAAATCCATAAAATGTCAATAACAGTATTATAATATTTTGATATCGTCTTTATTTCTTGTATCTTGGATAAAGAAAACATCAAACCTACAAAGCATCTAGTACGAGGGTCATACTGTAATTATCGGAATACTCGGAAATTAGTAGCTTATTAAATTTACCTGATATTTTAATTTTTCGAAGTAACCCCTTCATGAGGTAAACCAGTTATGAAAAGTTTCAGACTACTCTTTTCTTGGTATCTGTATTAACTCGTGGTACTTCAATTTCAAAATACCACACAGTTTCCTGTTGTTTATTTTGGTATCATAGTGGTATATTCACGATTTGTCACCTATGAAAATGTCAAAAACAATTTAGCGCGACCATCTGTAAATTTTTCAATTATAAATTTATACCAATCCACCCTTGCCTCTTTTGGAGTTTCCGTAAGCAAATGTGTGCCTAACGTGAACAGCGCTTTCCAAGACCAAGGTAGCCGCATAATGCTGTTTGTGTTGATACCAATCCAATGTCTAAGCTTGTCTGTGTTTTACAATATGTTATTCGTCGATTTTCTTTCACTACATTTTTTTACAGCAGTGATATTTTTCGCGGTAACTGCACTTTGCGGTCTGCCGTTGTGGGGGTCATCACTTAATGACTGCCGTCACCTTTTAAATTCAGCATACTAATCGAATATTGTGATCCGTGAAGGTCAGTAGTTTCCAAATGTCGCCTGTAAACTTATTTCACATTCGTCTTTGTTTAAACCTCTTTTATAATGGTAGTAAGTCATCGATCTAAAATTGCTCCTATAGAAATCCATTGAGTTAACTAAAAATTACTAACACAGTGACACAAACTCGGTGCTTGCACAGGACTGACTAAGCGTTTGATATATTTATTTGCACATTATTCTAGTAATGTTTAATCTTTTGAATGGCGGGGATTACAGCGCGATACGTCCACTAGAAAGCAAGAATCCCGATTATTATAGCATGGCTTTCGTAACTGTATTCCCTATTTATTTTAGCAAGTAATTATTTTGGAATCAATTGTATTATTTTATTTACATGATGGACGGATTTTTGAGAAGTAAATTATTTTTGTTTAACTTGACGTAGAATATAATATTAAATTATAACTTATTGGTGGAATATGGAAGTGTTCATATGTCGAATTTAATTTGAATACGAGGGTCAAGATGAATTTATTGAGAATCAGAAAATCAAAGAAACCGTGAAAAATAAAATATTCACTTTTAATATCTATATTCTTTTGCCTGTCAGTTGATATATTACTTACCGAGGTTAAAGTGGTTAGAAGGTTGTTTATCAAGTCTTTAAAGTTACAATACACGTGAAAAAATGGAATTATCAAGCGAAAATTTTCGAATTGTAATTTACTACGACTTCAAAAAAGGATTCAGCGCTTATGAGTGCAAGGAAAATTTAGATTCAGCATTTAGTGAACAAATATCTCCCTTGGGTACAATTTACCGCTGATATAAGGAATTCAAACGTGAAAGGACTTCTGTCCATTATCAAAAAGGCAAAGGGCGTCCTTCTACAGCTGTTGCAAAAGAAAACTTTGCTGCTGCTAGAAAGGTAATTGCAGATGACAATAAAGTGACCTACGCGGCAATAGAGCATCAACTTAGGATTACTAGTTAAGAACAATCATACATGACATCTGCATTTTAAAAACATGTTAGCCGATTTGTGCCTCATAATCTTACAAACTTCCAAAAACAAGAGCGTGTCCGAATTTGTTAACAAACGCTACAACTTTTACATGATGCTGGGCACCAACTTTTTTCCAAAATTGCGATAGGCGATGAAATTTATATTCCCTTTTTCGATGTACCAACTCGCCAAGAAAGTCGTGTATGGATTTATGCAGATGAAGCAACCCCGACAATGACAAAAACAAAGAGCAATGAAAAAAGTTATGTACTCAGTTTTCTTCGGAAGTTAGAGCCTTGTCAGCGCGATTAAGCTGGATGAATAGAAGACAATTACACCGAAGCCGTACAAAGAAAAATGTTTGCCTAAAGTACTTAGTGGAGTTTCAGAGAAGGGAATCATGCTACACCATGACGGGTTTTCGCCGAGAGAAAGGTGAAAGTAATAGAACATCAACTATGCTTACCTGGCAATGTGTGATTTTTCGTTGTTTTTTGGGCTTAAGAAAACTCTTCAAGACTATTTTGCAGGGCCCCCCTAGATGGGGGCTTCTAAACAATGGAGGGAAAGAATGGTAAAGTGTATTATTACTAACGGGAACCACTTTGAACATTTTTAAAAATAAATTCCCAAAAAAAATTACTCGTGTTTCTTATTCTCAATAAATTCAGATTGACCCTCGTATAATGCCATTAGTTCTTGTTTGGTTCAATTAAAACATATAAAACTTATGAATTTGACAGTAAAATGTTTAATTCTACATATGTATTGCCATCTCTAAGACTTCTTGTAAATTAGAAGAATAGTATAGCTTTGTTAACATTAAAATGATTTAAAAATGTATTTTGTATATACTAAATAAATTTTTAAAAACTAGAAGGACTTGAATAGAAAAGCAATGTTTACACGTGTTAATTGCTTTTTTATTCTGCATAACTTACTTAAACTTTATTAATAAGTAGTATATTATATATCTCAGGAATAAAGTGCCTTTTTCAATATCTTGAGGGATTAAAAAGAACTTTAGTCCTGAGGTATATACATTACTTTTTGCACTTTTAAAAAAAATTAAAATCAAAAGGGCCGAAGAACGTAAAATTGCATACACATTGACAATTCATTTGATTTATGCTTCACAGTAAGGGCCGGTCTTTTCAACCTTCTTTTAAATTGATCCTGCCTTTATTTACTATAGTAACCATTATTGAAACAATGGTATCTAGGATAATTAAAAGGTAGATAAATTTAAAAGCAGGTGAAAAGACCGACCCTAAATCTATTTAATTTTTATTTGCGAAGCGTTGTAGTAATGCTTTCATCAATGTGGAATTTTAATTGGTTAATTTTTATTGTTACTGTGGATTTACTTTTTTTATGCGGGATTAAATTTACTTTACCTGCCTCCGGAGAAAAGTAAAATTGTAATCCCTTGAGATTAAAAGTATCACTTTAATCATGCAACAAATGACTAAATGTGGCGTTTTAGCCTCGGAAGTATAAAAAATATTTTACTAATAAATTAATAAGTTTAATGTTTTAATCGAAGAAAAAAAGAATGAATGGTATAATATTAAAATTAAAATAACTTATATGGAAACTATCACACTCTACAAATAAGATACAATTTAATATTATGCTCTTCGTCTATCCAAAATACAAACAAAACATTGCAATTGATTGCAGAATGATGCTTGTTAAACTAAACATCGAATACAATTATTAGATGCTTTATATGTTTGGCGTTTTCTTTGCTCTAGAAGATTGTTAAGTTTTGGAAATTACGAGTAAACTTTGAATGACTATTTCCTTAGCAACAAATATAACTTATCAAATATTTTTATCTCAGGCAGTTTCGTAAAATATTTTAATCTTTTAGAATGCGTATTTGCTTATTTTAATTTGCTCCTCCGTTATATACCAGTGCTGATTTTACATACGACATCTAAAGAAATCTGTTGAAGAGTTGTAATCTTTTCTAATTAGAAAAAAAAAAAGATTTAAACTTTGGTATTTAAGAAAAATAAAAATTAAAATTATATATTATTTATATTAATAATTATATTTTAATTAATTAATTTTAGTAGGGAAAGTTATTAAACAGGTAAATTAAATATAAAAGGAAAACTTATATAAAAGGTTACTTCTTATAAAATAAATGTTTTACTTTATTTAGAATTAATGGAATGTAGTTCAGACGCTACTTGTAAGGTATTCAAAACGATGATAGTAAAGGTAGAATTAAAATGTTTTACTGCTAGAAAAGTTATGTGCCGGCTAATTGAGACTCAAGGGCATGAGAATCAGGTAGTTTTTATAAGATTTCTATTTTTTGTTGGGCGCGCTAAAGATGTTGAATTAAATAAATATTGTTGATACACAAAAAATAGAAAACGTAAATTGGCAAAGCATCACACTAAAATCTTTCCTATTTAAAGGCAGGCTTGGTTAATTCAAATAAATAAAAGATA
>JAHWXV010888568.1:0-10198 GCA_024586415.1 Phrixothrix hirtus
GCGATTACCATCATTAATTAGTATAAGAATATCGGCGTATATGCCTTGTTACTTGAAAGATCCTAATTTTGAGAATACATCCTAAATGTTCCCAACTTAATACTTTAACTTACACATAACCTGATTTCGCCAATTCAAGATTGAGAGCAAGATTAGATAAATATAATTAAGGTGAAATGGAAATGGTGCAACTACCCTAATTTAAAGATTTCCCTAAAGATAAGTTCCTTCATTTCTTATTAAAAGCGTTCATATGTTCAGTTTTCTCATTCAAAAAGCCCTAACATCCTTTAAAATGCATACATATGGAAAATAACATGATATGTTAGAACAGAAATTTTCAATAATAGGGAAAATCTTTTTTTGAATCTTATTATTAATTATAAAGGCGCCAGTAGAGTTCTAAACACTTACAAGATCTAAATTGCTACTGTTATTTATTATAAAAGAAGGGAATCGATAACAAATTATTGCGAAAAGTTATTAAGAACATCCTTCACATATAAAGCGCAAGTCTTCTAATGAATCGTGTCGCATAAATACCAAACAAAATTAAACCATTTATCAAAATCTGTGTTTTCTAAATGTCTTGAAATAGATATTTATCACCATTGATCATAAATAATGTAATACTATAAGCATAAACCAACGGTAAACAAGAAAAATTTAAGAAAACCGTAGCGTCGAACTTTCTCATGCAAAATTACCGAAAAAATCCTTGCATTTCAAATTAGGTAAGGGATATATCCGTAATTTGCAGTTTAGTAAATCATGCATAATATATTTAAGTAAATGTGTGGATAAACACATGTATCTGCAGTCATAAGAAATTTTCTTGATTATGTTTTTGTGGCTAATGGAACGGTTAATTGATTTTGAATTTTTCAAAAATTACCATAGTAAAAGAAGGGAAATAATTGTTTGAATATAGTGTTTTGTTAGTTTTCCCTTATTATAGTGAATTTGCATGAAATATGTTTACTTTAAAACGCTTATTAATTAGAAGTTAGCATATAAAACAAACTGTTGTCTATATAACAATATTCGTCTGGCAACAGTTTATAAAAAACTGACTTAGAGTTCTTCCATTTAAAAGACTAAATTCCATCGACGAGACACTAACAGAATCAATGTCATGTCATCTGACCTTTAATCCAAATACCCATAACTGTAGATATTAAAATAAAATCCTACATAAAATAAATTCAAAATAGCTTTATACGTATACGTTTAATATAAAACTACATATGAGCATAATTTAATAACGCATGTCCCAGAATTCTTGGAATCAGCTCATGTCATGACTTTCACAAGACAAATCTCTTCTTATTTCATACACATATTAATATTAAAACGCCAAAGCAAATAACCAACAAATGTAATTTTTATTAGTTATCACTAATTATTAGAAATTACTACGATAATAAATATCTTTTATTCTTGTGTGAACATTTTCGGGTTTAATAAATAAGAAATACAAATTTGTACTAATTTGTGATAAAAATTCCATTTGTTGGTTATTTGCTTTTTGTCTTAATTTTAATGCGTATGAAATAAGAGAGACCTACCTTGTCAAAGTCGTGACAAGAGTTGATTCCAAGACTTCTAGGACATATGTTAGTTTGATAAATGAATTAGTAATCTAATTACGAAGGTTATCTCTGAATGAAAGACCGCTGGGAAATTTCTCTCCTTGAGGTTGGTAAACCTGTGTGAATGAAGGCCACTCAAGTAATATACACACTGCGCTGTAGTCTATCAGTTGTCGCATTGTAGTACATTTTTTTACGTTTGTGTTATTACATTTACTATTCACGAACTTTATCGAGTGCAAGGTCGTATCAGTTTAAAAAAAAATAATGGAACGTATTCTTTTAAATCCCCTAAATTTGCGCCTTCTTTAAAACTATTGCTTATTACTTATAAATTATTTATGGATTAACTATTATAAAACATGTTTAATAAATATAAGTTTTAGGTTTAGTAGGTATATATGTTTAAAATTAAAGTTTGTTTGATTCACATTAATTTATAAGAAATTATATTTATAACGGCATACAAATTACTAGAAATTTGTATGAATTTTGTTTATTATTTAAATTTTGAAAAATTTTTGCAAAATTTAAATTATATGCAAGGAATTTATTGCAAATACATATTGATAATATGAAGATACTTGTCAAAATCAATGTAACATTGTGTTAAAGTGACTCAAAGCAAGGTAGAGCATTTTTAAAATTGAAAGTTAATTAAAAAATGTTTACCAATTCAATAGTGCAAGTTATAAACTTGCGCAATTACAAGTCTACTAGAAATTTTAGGAAAGAAAATCAAACCAATTTTTAGAAAAAGTATTTAGCGTACCAATACATTAACATGTATTTAATAATCAGCCGACAAAGTTCATTAATGGTGTTCGGAAACCGTATACCTCATCCACCGCCCTAGTAGCACCAAGTATTCCTTTAATATTTTTTTAATATTTCTCCAATATTGAAATGTTGAGGAAATTTATTCAGCATACTGAAAATATGTTGGAAAACTAAAAAATATTCATTCAAAAATGGTATTTAAATTTATTTCAAAAGTTTAGTAATAAATATTATTCGTAAATATCAATTAAATATTTACCAAAAAACGTATAACAAATATATATTAATAAATATTAATGAAATGTATTTTAAGTATTTACTAAACAAATATTCATTTAAAAATATCAATTAAATACATTTCTAATGTCTATTAGAAATCCTTGTTTATAAATTTCAATTAAATGTTTACCAAACAACTTATAGCAAATGTATGTTAATAAATATTCAACAAACGTATCTTAAATATTTACGAAAAAAATACTTATTCAAAAACATTAGTCAAAAGATTTTTCATTAAATTTACCTTAAATATATTTCAATAAATATGAAATGGATGTATTCCAAAAGTCTATTAAAAAATATGTATTGCTAAATATCGTTCAAATATTTACTAGTCAAGATAGAGCAGATATATATTAATAAATATTACAGAAATACATCTTAAATATTTACTAAATAAATATTTGTTCAAAAATGGTATTACATCATTATATTTCAACCGTTTATTAAAAAATCACGTATTCCTTTAAGCTAGTTTACTTGCGTTTATTGATAACATTTGTATATATGTACCTATGCACTTAACCTGCTAAAGCGGTAGTTGCCAAAGTGGTACCTACGAACCCCTGGGGTTCATTGCGACTGCTAAGGGGGTCTGTGACAAATTAAAATTAATTTAGGGGTGTGTGGACAACGTTAGGGGGTCTGCGAAAGGTTTAATATAGAGTAAAATGTTAGTGATCCATTTCCATTGTAATGAAAGTAAAAATAAATTAATAATGATTTTTGCGTATTACAAAATTTTAGAGTAAAATATTATAGTTAGGTACATAAAATAGAAGTATTGGCAAGTCTTGCACGATGGAAGTCGGGCCGATCGCGCGTGCGGCCGTCTATGCAGATTTCAATAGGAACGGAATCTCGCCGCTGCATGCAATAACTTGTCTAAAATATGGCAGTATAAATGGATCGTGTATCTAGTTAACAGTTTAGTTTTGTGAAGTGAATGTAACAAATTTTTCTTTGTTTTGAACAGGAAACAGTATTATTTTTTGTAACCGAAGCTATACTTTTGTTAAAGTTAATTATAAATTAGTTTATCACATAATATTTATCAATATTATACTTTATTATTTATTACCTACTTAATTTATTTAATAATAATTGACCCAAATAGCATCTTAAGTAATTATAACAGGCATTGAAGTTATATTTACTTTACCGCATTAAATATTACTGAACTATTACATAAATTTCTATTTTAACGTGAAAATTACCTGATTCACTTTTTATCACTTAAAATATCGTAAAATTTACTGTTTAGAATTACTAACTAGTTATATATGTTTCAGTAGCACTAAAAATACCTGCAACGTAATTAAAACAATTCATAATTGCTCTTAAAGAATATCAACTTTATGGTAAAAGTTGTAAGCAGTAATAACCATCTTTAAATACTTAATTAGTACCTTGAAGAAATAGTTTCCTACAAGTCAATTTTCAAGTTTCTGTAACATCTTGGTTACTATTGTTTACGACTACAAATTAGTGCCTTGCTAGTTGAAACACAAGTTCCAATAACGCTAAAATGACCAAATAATTTAACGTCAAAGTATTTATTACTGGAGTTATTAATTGAAAGTTACTAAAGGTTCTAGTAACCCTTAAAATGCACTACAAAGGAAATCTCCCTTTTAAAACACATTTTAACGTGATTTTTAAAAGCATGTTGAGTAATTATAGCGCTCAGGCAGGAAAAGCTGCGTCGTCATTCTGCATCTTTTTACAGAAAATGAAGTCACAATTTAATCATACACATGTAGAATCAAATGAAAATTATTTTGCTAATACAGCGGTTCCTTCAACAAATCTAAATAAACTGCAAAGTGAAAGTTTATTATTAAATCAACACCTATCGAAGATAATAAAATTAATTTAGTCGAAGAAAACTATCAGTTTAATGATACATATGAAGACTATAGTATTGTACTCACTGAAAAAAAAACCGGGATACTTCTTAACAAATATTTAGTTGAGCACATTTTATTTGTAATAAATTAAAGATATTTGTAAAAGAGAAACATTATTAGTTATAAATATACACAAAATTTTAAGCTGTTCCTAAAAAGCGAATCATTTATTTCGATGTAATTTATTTATAAATAATATGCATAATCTGAGAAAAATAAATGAATGGTTTATATCCGAACACGGCTTAAACTTTATGTGTAATAAATACTGCTGATTTATAATTAACAAATAATTCTTTTTATTATGAAAAGTTCAATTTATTTATACTTAACAAACGTTTATGTCATAACAGCAATTCAACTTTATTTGTAGTTAATATTGTTGATTTATCATTAACCCATTTATTTCTAGTAATTAAATATCTTCATTCTATTTAGAAAGAAATCAATATTCAATGAAGTACATATCAATCTCCATAAATTAAGATTATATATATATATATATATATAAATTATATTCTTTGTACACCATAAACTGTATATAAAAAGGATGCTGCACCAAGTGTATTATGGGCATATTATAGCTAATTTTATGTATGCAAGAAATATCTAATATTTATGTGGCATAAATTTTCTCTGTGTTGTGTGGGAACAGAAAACAAATTAACAAATAATTCTTTTTATTATGAAAAGTTCAATTTATTTATACTTAACAAACTTTTAGGTCATAACAGCAATTCAACTTTATTTGTAGTTAATATTGTTGATTTATCATTAGCCCATTTATTTCTAGTAACTAAATATCTTCATGCTATTTAGAAAGCAATCAATATTCAATGCGGTACATATCAATCGCGTACGCTATTAGATTAGCAAGGCCAACGAACTTTCTTAGTGGGGGAGTTACTATTAGGTATACTTTCTGAAGTAGTTATATAAAAGCTACCTAACAGTCTAAAAGAATATTTTACATCCAAGTAAATATTAATTTGAAGCGAAATCATTGCAGTTGTAATTACTTCATGAAAGTAAAAAGTACTTTATATACGTAAATTATGGTAACTTCAACCACATAGTAAATTTATGTGAACATCGCCATATTTTATCGAAATTCTTAATACTAATCAATGAATAACGTAATTTTATCTAAATTCTTTTGTTAATATTTTATTTATTTTTACTTCAGATGTATTATATCTACAACTTACGTGAAAATATGTTGTACATTTTCACTTCACTTTCATTTCAAATACTTCAGTGGTTATTTTATGTAATTTTCGCAATATTTATTTTTATAAATATTAGTAGTTTTTGAGGCGCACATATTTATGGAGGTGCCATAATCATATTTATCAATAAACAGGCAATCGTTTTTATTTTGAGAGCATTTTGTGTGTTATACACGTATTATACTCTCCCAATTATTATAGAAGATTTCATTAATAGTTACTGTTTACTATATTTCTAATAACTTCAGTTATATAGGAAACGATATCAATATAATATGTTTTATAGAGTTACTTGAGTAAGATAGAAACAACATTATTAGGAGGGGGCAAAGTAATAACAAGTTTCAGCGACTAAACTATAACGTAATTAAGACGCAACTCTCTAGTTGAAGAAATATAATTGCAATTGTGATAAACGAGTGATATATTAGTATGCGCTATTCCCCATTTTAGTGTCTTATACGTTAGAGAAACATTTTAGGGTGGTTGAAATGGATAGTAGCCAAACACTTTGAAGTCAACTTAGAAGTTGTTAATACGTTTTAATAACTAAAAGTGGTGCTTGGGGAATTACTTGTTTTACTTGAAAAATAAAAAAATGCAAACTGAACTTTGTGACATTCCATTTTCAAAATAAAACAAAGTATTCACAAATAGTGGTTTTTTGCAATGAAATAATTTGTTTTTTTCTTATATCTTAAATTTATGTCCTTTTCTATAGGTAACAATATGAGTGACCCGAAGAAAAAATATGGTTTCATTCCGTTACCAGGAAATAGTACTTTACCTATGTGCCTTCTATGTAATAATACGTTGTCAAACGAATCATTGAAACCTTCTAAGCTTAAGAAACATTAAACAAAAGTCCACAGCGACAAAAAGATAAAGACTTAACTTTCTTTGAGAAAGCCAAAGAAAAACATTTGAAAACACGATCATTGCAACAACTCTTAGCAACAGCATATCATCAAGATGACAATGGACTTCGTGGTTCTTATGACATTTCTTTACTGATTATAAAGTCCGGAATGTAGCACACCATTGGTGAAAAACTTATTTGACCAGCTGTAGGTGAGATAATACACATCGTGCTGCTGCATAAACCAACTTTCGATATTTTAAGAAGAATTCCACTGAGTAGTAATATAGTACAAAGAAGGATTGACGAAATGGCTTAGTGTGTAGAAAATTCTTTATGCGAGTACTTAGAAACATCAGAGTTTTCTACATAGCTTCATGAGTTAAGTTTGCCAGGAAACTAAGCTTTACATTTAGCTTATGTGAGATTTGTTACAGAAGAAAAAAATTTGCCAAGAATCGCTATTTGCCAAATGTTTAGAAACTGATACGGAAGGTGAAACGATACTTAATGAATTCAAAAGACTTTTCGATGTAACTGCCATACCCTTGAGTAATATCCTCTCCGTTGGTACTTTCGATGCTCCGGCAATAGTAAGACGGCATACTTAAAACAAATTATACCGAATGCATTACCTGTACATTCTGTCATTCGTAGACAACATTTAGTAGCCAAAAATCTTAGTGAACGCATGCATGCCTCACTAGATTATGTAATTAGAGCAGTTAATAAAATTAAAGGAATGCCTCATCTTTGTTTGGAAAATGATGAAGATTATAACCGTTTACTACTTAACACGGAGATTCGTTGGTTATCTAAAAGTGGATGTTTAGATCGATTTTATGTACTTTTTAATTCAGTATTTAAATTCTTGGGAAATAAAGACAATGACATGCGGCTCAATTTAATTAATTCAAAAATGGCATAGCTTATATGACTTGCTTATTTTCTAAATGTAACGAAACGAATTTGAAGGTACAACGTGCTCAGTTAAATTTAATCGTAACTACTATTAAAATAATAAGTATTGGCGGTTCACTTTCAAACCAGTTTATTCAAAAACGGCTAAGCCAATTTTTGTATAATTTTTACAGCTTATCAATAAATCATTTGTTATTATAACTGATAAATTTCGTTTTGTTACCTTAAACCATTTCGTAAATGTTATAAATCCTTTGCAAAAAAGTGCAATTATTCGGCGTGTTCTCAGAATACTTATCTTGAAAAATTTATAACTTCATTATTGATGAACAAAATTTAACAAAATTGGAATAGTATATAGCTCAAACCTTGAAAAAGGGATGGCGTATATTACAATTTAGGAAATACTTGTAATTTCTCTATTTTTTACGAAAAAGGTAAATTCGCCGCAATCCGTTATTTATGATAGAAATTGAAAATTTCCTTTTTTATAAGATGTACTAACATTATCTAAACAACAAAAGTTAATGAAGTGAAAGGTTTTGAAAAAGATGCAAATATCTGATGCCGATTTGTTAATTTGTAACTAACCGCATTAAAGGTCATTCTGAGGTAAGCGACAAACATGTTTCTGTTATAACAAATTATTCTTTGGGTAATAATGTAAACATATTTTTATGGTTTCAATAATACCAACCGATAAAATGATAAAATTTTTTCAAATTAATAGATATTGATAAAGGAAATCCACGCAAGGACCTTGTGATAACGATTTAAGTTTGTTTATAAATGAAATCCGATTTTAAGCAAAAGAGCATAATGATACACAGTGTATTGTAAAGTGATTGTGTTACTTTTTCTAAAATTCAAAGAAAATGTCTCATAACATGACCGCACACTTTCAAAAAACTATATTGAAAATTAAGAAGTATTTCGAAATGGAAAAAAGACTTGGCATAAATAATATTAATCTTCAACAAGTAGCAAAGTGAACAGCAGAATGTTTGGGAATTAGCACATGTAGTGTTGAAAGGATTTCACATGAACAAAGAGTTTCTGGTACTCTTACAGCAGCTAAACCGAGAAGTGGTAGACCTAAGATAGAAATTGATGGTTTCATGAAAGGCATTATAAGAAGACTAATATTCCTTTTTTATATGGAAAAACAATTTCCAACCATAAAGGAATTGAATCAAAGGATGAAAGACGACAATCCTCACTTTCCTCAAGTTTGTACTTCTACGCTATACAAATGGGTAAAGGAAATGTACTTTATCTATAAAAAAACTAGAAAGTAAACTGATATTTATAGAGAAGAATAGTATAGCTGCTCAACGAATGGACTACCTATCCACTATCAAAAGATACAGAAACGCAGGTGAAATAAATACATTTTATACTGATGAAACGTGATACGGCGCAAATCACTCTAAAAAATTTGGCTAGGTAGAAATTGTTACACCAGAAATTCGTGATAGCTTTGATAATTACAGGGGAACCATTCAAGAAGTTAATCGGTACATGGGTGGAATCAAACGTCCGTCTGGGGCAGGACAAAAAATTTTTATTTTAGATTTAGGTAATGAAAATGGATTTTTACCAAGTTATTTGAAATGCTTCATTGATAAAAAAGGGTCAAACGATTACCGTGATGAAATGAATAAACAGCATCAAGAAGAATGGTTCAGGCAACTGTGATTCCCGTGAAATCAGTAATTGTTCTTGATCAAGCCCTTTATCATACAATGTTAGATCCAGACTTCCGCAATGCTATAACATCATGGAGGAAAGTAAACATAATTGAATGGTTAATAAACAGAAAAGTACCTTTGCTCGAAGGAATTATTAATTTTAACAACTTAACGAGACCTGTACTGATGGATCTATCCCGCACATACAGTTTTCCGAAAAAATATTTGTTGGATGAAATTGTTTAAGAAGTACAAGAGAATAATGTGAAGCTTATGTGGTTTCCAGTGGCCCACTGTGAACTTAATCCAATAGAATTGGTTTGGGTGTATATTAAAAATAAGGTAGCGATGTCAGACACAACTTTTAAAATAAAAGATGTTTTGGAATATTTCGATCAACCATGCAAAATGTATCAAATGGGTGTATGGGCTAATTGTGTTAGTCATGCTATGAAAATTGAAGAAAAGTATAAGGGTGAAGGAAAATATCATTGATATCTTCATAGAACCATTAATCATTAACGTACAAGATGAGGATGATACTGATGAGGGAGATGGTGACAGTACTGATACTGAAATCAATGAAGACGACGAAGAAAATGTTTGTATGTAACTGCTATCGGAATATAACACTTATTATTTGTTAACTTTCCGTGGGTTGAGCTACGGTCTCACAATGTTACAACTAATATAAACATACTTATTGTTTATATTACAGTCTTGATATGGAATCGAACCGAAGTATTGTACTTTTTATTTTACTGTAGTTTTTAAAACTCTTTACTATAAATTGTAAAAACGCATACATATGTTATAAATAAATATTTGTTATACCTGGTATGTATAAATAGTTAGAAATAAATAATTACATGCAGGTAGAGTTTCTTAATAATTTTATTATTGTGCCGCTTCTGAGTAATAGCAGTCTCTGAATCAT
>JAHWXV010888579.1:0-10059 GCA_024586415.1 Phrixothrix hirtus
TGAAATTCTAAATAACTGTCATTAATGGAATAAACCCAATTGCCATTGATTTTCCGACCGGTACGAAAATAAGCCTATAGAATAAATGACTTTTGTTGAAAGCTTAGCAACATTTTTTAAATAAAACTTTAAAATTAAACTTCTTTAACACTTCAACAATAAATTAGTTTGACAGATGTCAAAAGTAGTTCTCATGACAAAAATTTGAAAATGGAAATGTGTGTATGAATTAAGCAAAGATACATCATTTTGTTTCCATAGGTCTCTTAATTAGAAAACTTTTTATACGCACGTTAGTTCTAAGAATTACAAAATTGCGTCATATTTGTAAACTTTACAAACATATTTTAGCTGACCATTCTCAACCAAACTGAAATAAATAACTAACGCAGGGTTTTATTAGTTTAAAGCAACAACAAAGATTTTGAAAATGACGGAATTAAAAATAAGTTTTCTTATTAAAATAAATACCAGAAATTGATTTATTTTAAATTAAGATTTTAAATGATGATATCGAAGGTTACAGGTTGCAAAGCCTACGGGGTGCATTCAAAAAGGTTGATAATTATAATTTACCCAAACCTATATTGATTAATTTTCATGTATTATACAGAGTGATACTAAAATAAGAAGGCGTTTGACAATTTGTCTTCATTGTGCAAAGCGACTCACAATTCTACTACAAAGTATACAGTTCACTTCAATGGATCTAGATGCAAGATGACTACTGCAGTTATCGAAAAATGATATAAACATCATCTTCTATCAATTCCTCAATCAATTTTAACGGTTTTCTGTATTGCTGCTTGTTGTCTACTTTTGGAGCAACGAGAGTGATACCGTAATGTTGTGTAAGAAGCTCTAGTTTCTAAAATATAATGCAAAACGCTGCTGAGCAACTCCCTTATATTATTGGTTTCGTTATGAAATTTTGTGAAAGGTTCATAGTATGTCATCTAAGTTATGTAGTAGTAAATTTAAAACTGGCAATACTCAATATTCTTATCTTTCCCAGCTGAAAGGTTTTACTACGATTTCTACTGCATTTTATTGAATCGCAATAGAGCTAAGTTATTGAAATTCAAAGTCACGCGACAGGACTGTATATTTAGTTTCTCTTACCCTATAGGAAATATAAGCAAAGGAAAAAGTATTGTCTTCATTCAAAATTCTCCGCGTTGCAATTATAGTGGAAATGTACGTTTTCGGGTCCTTTGAGCCCGAAAATTATGTTTTTAGAAATTGGTGTGTGTACTTGTGCGTGAACAAGATATCTCGGAAACGAAAAATCTTAAATAAACGACACTTTATACTAAGTTTGAAGTCATTCAGACACGTAATTGCAACAATTTGATTAAAATATGATAACTGGAAGTGCCACTCTACTTTTGTAATTTTTTGGCTTTTCGTGGTTTTCTCGACATCGGCTCTATAGATATTTTTAAAACTTAATATCGGTCTTAACCATTTAGGTAGTTTTGTATAGATCGAGTGGTCGGGAGTATTTTTATCATTAACTCTGAATAAGGTAACTATGAAACAAATGAATCGTTGTAAATTCTGTCGTCAGATTCATATCAAAAACTATCATAAAAGTGGCTAATTTTCGGCCACATACTGATTTTCGTCAGTTAAGCAGTTTTCAGTAAAAGAAGTTAATAGTATGCCAGTCACCGGATTTTCATTTATTAGTATTATTGTTCAGGTGGTCTAAAAACGGTAGCCGTGGACATGGACGTCATAGCAAAACTGCAGCCAATGAAAGCGATCATATAAGCACTTTGGTTCTAGAAACGGGTTTCCCGCAACATCTACTGACAGAAATTATAGAATAAAAACTTTAGGATATCAATTATAACGACTCTTTGTGGTTATGTTTTTATTATTTTTTCTTGCGGTCGTAGAATAGTATATTATGAAACAAATGGAAGATATTGCATTTCAACCGCGAAAATGTTTTTTCACAAGAGACGTGGCGTAGAGATTGAAATGAAATGTCAACACTGCAATTGATGTGTAAATAATTCACTTCAATATTAAAGAGTAGCAGAATATAACTTTCGCTATATCTTTCTATAACAAATTATTAACCTCAAGCTTAGCATAGTTTAGAGAATAACTTGGCCAAGATTCGGATATGCTCGTAGCATAGTAATTCGAGGTATTTTATCAATGTTTGAATTTTAATGTGGTTCGTACATGTATAATTTGTATTTATCAGTACTTTATTATTTTAGAGCACAACTGTATACAGTTAATTGACTATTTATCGGCCTTTTAAATCACTGATTGTAAACCCTTTGGTATTATTTCTAATTCTGTTTGTCAATTAGACTCTAATTGTTTTGCTAACTATTTACAAATCAAATTATCCCTATGGTTTTAAATCGTATATTCAAAGTAAACGTTTTCTTCTTTTGTGTATCTTTATTTACATGTTTCTTAACTATATACTTCTGCAGCGCTCACTCGTTACTTTACTCTTATTTAATTAATACTTTAAAGCATTTTTGATTTTCAAAATAATAAGTTGCATTCTTAATAAATTTGCATTTAATTTTGTTTCATCCGATACATCTATAATTCGAGTCAAATAAATTTTAGATTCATGTTTAAATTTCCATTGATTAAACATCTGCATTCAAATTAAAACTTGTTTATTTTTAAAATTCAAATATTGTTTGTGATCAATGATGTTCGAATGATTTCGATTTTCATCGATTAATAAAGATAGAATGCGCAATTCAAGCATTCTGAGATAAACTTTCGTTGTGTGAGTGCTGTAATTTTATTGTCAAAGTTTTAAGGTGGCCTAAATTTTACTAAATGATTTGGTGCTAAGTTGCTATAACGTCGGTAACGTTAATATTACGGCTTTCACACAAATGAAGGGGACTCTAGAATCATTTGTTAACCTTTTTATTTTTATTCTTAAAGTCAAAGTAGTTTTTGGGTTGGTGGAGGATTTAAAAGTTTTCTTGGAATTCATTGACTGTTCCTCAGAAAAGTTAATTTCCACGCCGTAATTCTAATTTACGATAAAGTATGTTTTAGATTTTTATTACGTAAATCAGGTGGTTTGATCTTTATTACTTTATTAAAGTAATTTATCACCGCTGTAAGCAGTGGAAAAATTAGTGTACGGCCATTTTGGCTGGTATAACTATATCAGTCCATAACATCCACAACGAATATAACATTTTCTAGTACTATTTATTAAGAGTACATTTTTATTACATTCCTACATACAGATTTGAACCAGTTATAGGAAAAATAGGTAATTAGATTTCGAGAAACAGATAATGATGCTGAATGCCTAATTTTTTTAATTAAACTACTATTTTTTCTTTTGAACCTATAAAATTGATGTGAGATAGAATTCTAAATTACGACTTATTGTTTTGATTACATTTTACTGTTTCGGCCACGATATTTAATAGTTTATTTCTCTAACTTGTATTAATATTTTTATGGGGATTTTTTGTAATTAAATTAATGAAATTCAATTTGATTTTAATGGCTGTTCTAAATTATCAATTGTTTTGTTATCACAACTTGTTACCAAATTCCTGTAGTTTCTGTGTTTAGTCTGGTTGCTGGAACTTGTAACATCATATTCGAATACGTTATATGACAGCCTGGTGTGTCTGTATACTTTCAAGATAATTTATCTGTCAAGCCAGAGATCTCTGTCTACCGAATACTCCATCAGCTTATAGATACTATAGACTTGCAGCCTTAGAAAATGTACTGCTTGTATGCAACTAATATCAATGTTCTAAAGTGTGAGTAGCAGTTCTCAAATTTTGATGTTGAGAACAGCAGATCCAACCGACCGAATTAATTTGTTGTTATTCACTTTTTTTAAAGATCATTTCAACATAAGGGTTTAATGACATTTGAATATTTAAGTACTAAATAATACATTCATGCATAGACAGTGTGGCCTGAATATTAAAGTGTTAAACTAATAGAATGTAAAAGTTGATTTTTCAGAAAACCCTCAAAACTTATACAGTTAACTGAGCCAGGTCGTATTTTCCGCCTACAACTTTCACAACGAGGGAAGTTTGCGGAAATGTGTAAAAAGGTTCGCAGTCCTTACCTTGCAGTAACGAATTGGTTGACACGGGAATGTCAACAAAGCTTACGTGAAATCTGAGGGAATAATGCATGATTGATAAATGCGTTTTATGGGGATCAAAGGTTTCAGTTAATTTATTTAGCACAGATCCGCTGTCCATTCCTGAAGACCAGATGGAGATACTGAAGTGCCTCCTTTTCACAAACAGCCAATGGACTGTACGAGTATTAACCTCATCATGCAATGTATCATATATACAAGAACAATACGAGGAAAATTGCAACACGCTTGATTTTTATAACCCGACACAAGTTGCCACGACTTCTTTAGGTTCGTAAGTAGTGACGGTTGGAGGCATAACAAAAACTATATACCTTGAATAACTATTTGTAGTCAATTGGTCATATATATTGTCTTTGCACAGTCAGAGGGTTACGGTCGCAAGATTTGATCGGTGGCTTTAATCGGTTTATTTATTATTATTATTTAAGATCTGAGTGTATATTATCTATTTTCGTTTTCAATGTGTCTTGAAATATTTTTGGAGACTCGTGAAGGAAACAATATCATATCGGCTTCGAATAAATGGTCCTTAAGTTGTTGTAATATTTTTAGGATATGACGCTGCATTTATTTATCTTTCTTGAATGAGTGTCCGTAGAAACATATGAAATAAATCGATAGACTCCCGGCAGTTGTAGAACTTCAGAATCGAAGTTCTCGAAGATCGACAAATACTGTTTGTAAAGGAAAATATGTTTAGGTCATCATGCTTCGAATAAGGTCATTAATCATGCGAGGAGGCCAAGCTGTTATAACATCGGAAGAGAACTCTTGAGTTATGCGAGCATCGCCAAGGAGTCGTCGAAAGAAATATTTATATTATGTAAACTCCGAATGAGGGTCCTTGATGTCACTGAGGATTATTAGAGGTAATTCGTGTAATTAAACTAGAGAACCGTATCGATTCTGAAATTTTCTATCACAGCATGTCATTTTATAGTCCGTATCGATTCTGAAATTTTCTATCACAGCATGTCATTTTATAGTCTGTTTTATCAATTTCTAATTAATTTAGATAACAAGCATTCCCACTCTTTTAATATTTTCAAAAGTTTAAAACATTTTATGCCATCTCTTAATAACTAATTCTAACTACATACAGAGTTTTGTATATCTTAATTGTATATTATATTTCTACAACTAGATGTCTACAGCCATCACATATTCAAAAATACTTTATTTACATTTTGGTTTCAATGTAATTGCACTTAAATATTTATCTATAATTCTAAGTAATATTTTCCTGTTATCTTTCTTAAGAATTTTGTTCCTATCTATAGTTACAATTTCTTTACTGGAATGCTTTTATTTTATAAAGTTTTGACAACTAATTATTGTTTTAATTAATATTTATCTTTCACCCTTTGCGAACTTTAAATTAATACTGAATTCTAATATTATTAGCTACTAATAATTTTATATATTTAAAATTTGAATCTTAGAACAGGTAATAAAATAATACATTCGAAGTTCGTCGCAAAGTACCATGCCATAGATAAGGAGTGCACCTAGATCCCCAACATTTTTAAAAATCTACTGAATTTATTGCTAATGTGTTTGTGCCTCGCCAAAGGAATAAGATGTCAATCATGGGCATGTATTTATATTTTACATCTGTTTAATATTTTAATTATTTTTGAATGAAAAATATACGTATATTGCTGGAACTTACATCAAATAAAAACCAATATAATTAATTTTTACCATAAATAACCAAATTACATTTACAATACATCATTTTAACTATCAATTACAATTATCATTTGTATGTGGCGCCTATAGCAACTTCAGTATTATTTAATATTTATTTTCAGTACCACCAATTTGTAATTTTGGTTGTCTATTCAGCAGTGTGCCTCTTTCTCAGTGGCACTGAATAGTACTATTTTCAAACGTCGTGCCTAAAGAAAATTCCACAAAACCCCAATAAAGTTGATAGTGGCGTACGACAATAAAGGTTGTGTGATTGGTCATGCTGTAAACGTAACGTGCTATCGTCGTTTCTTTGAGCACTACGTGCGTCCGGCTAGGAAGCTTAAAGTTCCACGTGTCCTGCCTAAAAATTCATCTTACGTCTTGACATCTGAAAACGAATGTTGCTACGGGGCAGAAACAGCGCCCACTTTGTTTCACAGAAGGCAGTGGAACCCTGACACGAGTTCGTGTGATTTTGCCGTGTCTCCATGATTAAAAAAAAGTTTAGATGTATCAGATTTGATGATATTTCATCAGTGCTCCAAGTAACAGGGTGCTGCATCTATGTAATTCGCAAGGTTCTAGACTTCGGTGATTACATTGAAGGGATGTAATATAATTTTTCATTAAATTCAATAAAATCGTTGAACTATCTATGTTTCTATTACTTTATTTGTTACCCTCGTATGTAACTTTAAGAGTACTAAATAGCGCGATTTGTTAATAATGCATGTATTTATATTTTCTTAACAATAATATTGTATTTTTACAAATTTTAACAACAAACCTAATGGACAAAGACGCCGTACTAGATAAATCGGAATTCATTATTGATTAAAGTCTTGAAGATCGTTTCACTTAAGAAGTTGCCATTTATGTCATTGCGTAAAAACGAATTTCAGAATTTGAGAATACTGTGATGCACCGAATCTTAAGCATGTCTCTGATTGTTTGCATAAATTTTATATATGAGGATTCCCCATCAATAGTGATTTTGAAGTTGTATAGAGGTTGGCTAATAGGCATAATCTAGGCATCATTTCAATAAGTGGCATTATTTGTTGCACGTTGCAAGTACTGCCAATGAATATGAATTGACAGTACCCCATAGATCACACAGAAATTAATAATGTAAATAGCAACTTGTTACATGAGACAATATTTATTTACTTACAATTAGCACCTAATTCTACTTATATTTTAAAATTAGAAGATATTCATTTTAAAGAGTTAATATTTGATAAGAGAAAAGAAACAATTTCGTTCCATTAAAAGGAGGATTGCATTTATGACATCGCATTGTTTGTTTTATTGCCATTCAAATGAAGCTGTACTGATGGAAAAGTAATAAGTACGAAATTGGAAATTTACTTTCTTTACTATATACGAATGTAGTCAGAATTAATATTTCATAATTTTTGAAAGCTTTTCAAATATTTTTCTTCATTGATCGAATCAAACTTAGCTAAATTAAAATTTCATCGTAAAGCATATACTATGTGCTTTCTCAAGAAGATAATTTCTAACTTGTAACATTATATTACTAAATATCCAAAGTTGGTAAATTTGAACTTGTCTGGAATATAGTTAAAAGCAAATTAAGAACCAATAGCAACCGCAAAGTTACGGAAAGTTGTCGAGTTTCTATTTAGCACTTTAGTGTCTTAATTTCGATTAAACATGGGTACAATAAGCCGTATGCTTATATTAGTGAAGTAACTTTTTAGAGTTTCCATATTAAATAAGAATACCAAACAAAAAAACCTAATAACAAATTGTTCTACATGTAAAAGAATTACCAAAATAAGCTAAGTGCTACTTTAATAATCTTAGATTTACATCAAATTTATTCAGAATTTTAAAGTGTAACCGCTACTCTTCCAACGCATTATCCCGATTTTATTTGAAAATACTGTGATATCGAAGTACCGCAAAACAACCTACTCTTGTAAAACTTAACTTGAGAAGGTAATTTGAAGCGTTAGAAACTAAAAGGCCGTGAACCTAACTGACTTGTACAGCTTGGTAGGTGTTTATACACCCACACCCCTAAAACCTCTCGTTTGAACTTCCATTCAAGAAATCCAATCAGAACGTTTCAGGATATCGAACGCAGTTTCCATTCCACACTTTTTCAATTTTGCTATTACGAAATTTACTAATTGTCATTTGTAACCTAACAATTTAGTTAATTATTTGAAACTCTACAAATATATTCATTCTGAACGTGTTAATTAATGATTAAAAATCAGAAGTGTTTATACAGTTCATAAGATTGCATTTAGGTAAACAAATTTATATGGCTTATGTATTGCTTAAATTATATTGCTCATTTAAATGGCATATATAGCAAATTACTACAGGTTACTTTAATTAAATGAAGCGTTATAAGCACTATATAGACTTTTTTTTGTACAGATTTTAATTGTGCGTTGTTTTAGTTAGGAAACTAATTAAATCCCTTATTATTGAAACGCCCAAAATCATATTTTCTTATTGAGCTTTCAGGATAACAAAAATCGTTTTATCCTTGTAAAAAATCGTAACTATAAACTTATGTTTGAAAACGAATATTTTGCAGTAATAGCTTCAAAACATCAAAATATGATTTGGATATCTCAGTAATAAGCTATTCAATTAGTTATTATTTCTACTCATTTGGTTTTGTTGATTAGTTTTATAAACTTCATAACTAAAGATAATTTAAGTACGATATAATATACATTACTGTTTAAAACTGAAAAAAAACAAGACTAGAAAAATTTGTCGTTTCCAAAAATTTATTTTTAACTAGCTATGTTTTCTCATTGACATTAGTATTTTTTATTATTTAATAAAATTCCTCGTAATTTAGTCTTTATCACCTTCTATATAATATACGGCAAAATAGTATTGTTCTAATTTAAATTCAATTCCCAATTTATTTAAATGCCTTCGTTGCTTTAATATTTGAATGTATAGAACCTGCGTTTAAAGTTAAATAAATGGTGTTTTGAGTTATTTAAGACATAATTTATAAAATTTAATTATTACGCAAGGCATTATAGTAAATTCAAATAAGTTTATACAAGGTGGAGCCACAACAATAGATCGGGCATTTATATTTGTGTTTGGTTGCCATTATTATTTAGAGCGTATATTCAGTTGACATTATGCGTGTATCGTATATAGTGTATATATTCATCCGGACATATTAAAAGTAGATTTAAAGTGCACTTAGGCAACACTTGCTACAAACAAGATTAAAAATAAGAATTTCTACATTTTTACACGATTTTTAAAGTCTGTTTAAAATAGCAAATTTAAATATTCCACATACAAATTTTGCGCACAACGCAGTATGATCAAAACCAAACCAGCAATTTAAATAAATAATAATAAATAAGTAAAAAGTATATATAGTATATAGTATACGAGGTGTGGCTATTAAATAACGAGACTGACGCTGTAAAACATTTTATTTTGATTTCATACATTTTTACTTATTATCATCTTCAATATACAGCCCTCTTCTATTCCTACAACGCTCCATGCGAATCTTCCATTGTTCGAAGCAGTGGTGAAAGTCTTCTTCTGTTAGCTGCTTCAAGGACGCGTGCCGCTTTCTCTTTCACAGATTCAACGGACTCAAATCTTGTTCCCTTTAAGGCAGATTTCACCTTAGGAAACAGATAGAAGTCGCACGGCGCAAGATCTGACGAATAAGGCGGATGGTCTAACACTGGGATGCTGAACTTGGCTAGGAACCTCTTGAAAGACAATGCGGAATGAGCCG
This sequence comes from Phrixothrix hirtus, assembly GCA_024586415.1. Taxonomy (NCBI): domain Eukaryota; kingdom Metazoa; phylum Arthropoda; class Insecta; order Coleoptera; family Phengodidae; genus Phrixothrix; species Phrixothrix hirtus. The sequence continues at coordinate 9,618 of JAHWXV010888579.1, forward strand.
GCGCATTGTCTTCGTGGAGAACCCACAATTCGCGTCGTTTTTTCCTTATTCTTTCACGGAGTTCAGCAAACTCGTGAAGGTAGTAATTTTGATTAATAGTTTGACCTTCCAGAACCCAGTGAAGGTACACAATCACATGAATATCGAAAAAAATAATCATCATTACTTTACATTTTGATTTGCTCATTCGAGCTTTTTTGGCTCTCGGTGAAGAGGGGCTCTTCCAGTACATGAATTGGCGCTTCAGGATCATAAGTAAAAAACCACGATTCGTCACATGTTATTATCCTTTCCAATAAGTTTGGGTCATTTTCAATAGCATTCAAAGTGCCAGTACAAACATTTTGCGATGTTCTTGTTGTTCACACGTGAGAATTTTAGGCACCATTTTGGCACACACTTTTTTCATGTTAAAATTGTTATGTAAAATTTGCCGTACGGA
>JAHWXV010888593.1:0-16336 GCA_024586415.1 Phrixothrix hirtus
ATTTGTATTCAAATGTTATCTGATAAAATCTATACACTCAACTTATTTGACGTATCCATATTACTACTTGTAATCATTCGGACAAATAAAGAAACTAAACTAAACTATGAGTGGAACAGTTGAGCAAGGAATTGTCATTATATTATTAAACAGCTTATTCCTGAGAAAAATAACATCATTCAGGTGTTAGTTGAATACGATAGAATTTTCATACCTCTGTTGCATATATGCAAAACTAGGTGTGATGTAAAACTTAGTCAAAGTCATGAAGAAAGAAGAAAATGAATTTCAGTACCTCAAACAAAAATTTCTTTATATAACAGGCAAAAATAAAAGGATTCTTCATAGGGCCAATTAGTGACTTAAAAAATGACTTAAAAAGTAACTTAAAATATATTGCTTGGACTGCTTTTGAAGAAGTAGCAAAACCTCGTAAGGAATAAAAAATCCAAAACTAAGGGAATTGTTGACACTTTTCTTAGGAGTTGCCAAGAATTAAGTTGTAACATAAGTCTTAAAATATACTTTTTGCATTAACATTTGGACTTCTTTCCTCTGAATCTTGTTGACGTAAGTGATGAATACAGAGAAAGGTTTCATCAGGACATTTCTATCATCAAAAAACGTTACCAAGGAAAATGGAACAGCAAAATGCTCACTGATAACTGCTGGACATGATATATAGTTTCTTATGCCAATAAAAAAGGAAAGTGAAGAGAAAACATTCTAAATTGTAGTTCATTGTACCTACTAGTGATATATGTAATACCTTACATTCATAATTTAATTTAATTTTGTTTCAGTCTGGAAGTAACTTCTTTTTTGAATGTAATTAGAATTAGATAACTAAAGAAATTGTATATAGATGATAAAGGAGAAATAAAAAATATATAAATTCTGTTTTATTAATGCATGCTATATTTTCAAGTTCTTCTTGTTCTACTAGCAAATGAGAATTTGTCCCTAAAATTCTTTAAAAAAATTGACTTTTTCAAAACCTTACTTTTTTATTTGAATAAATTACATTGTTTTAGTGTATTTTTGATTATCATTTATCAAACTGAAAAAAATACTTGACAGCCCTTATAAAAATGATTGATTGTTTTTTATTTCCTTAGATTTAATATGTAGTAAATAGTGATATTTATGCTAAATGACACTCATAAGCTAAAGATAAACTTGAATATTCTTGATTGGTACTGATGGCATCAAAATTGTTGTTTATTAACTTTTAAAACTTTATGGAATCAACTTTTATAAATTATTTACCCCAACCTTGAGTAAAAATTTCCCAATCCAATTTAAGTTTAAAACTGCAAACTAATATACTTGTATATTTGTTATTAGACAATTATGGTTGGAAATGACTACCAAGCAATTATTCCGGAAGGTTTAAGTCATTATGGTGATGCTTTACCATATGAAAATGAAGATAAGTTACTGTGGGATCCAAACCCTCTTGATAGATATTTAATAGAAGATTTTCTAAGAAAAGCCGCATTACTAGCTAAACCTCCAGTTCCTCTTGGTTCTCAAATACGAGATGACGAACAAGCTTTGTATTTATTACAACAATGTGGACATAACATAGAAGAGGCTTTACGAAGAATTCGTATTAATGTTATTCCTACAACAGATACGATGAGTTTATGGTCAGAAGAAGAGTGTGAAAATTTTGAATCTGGAATACGATGTTTTGGAAAAAATTTTCATTTAATTCAACAAAATAAGGTAAAACTTCTTAATATATTCTTTCTAGTATAGCATCGAATGTCATTCCTATCTAAGTCATTTTTTGAAATAATTAAAAACCATGTAAGATTACATATTCGTATTTAATCGTGCTGATCTACAATGTTGTAAAAGAAATACTATTATGGAATTACAGTAATAATTTACTCATTTATGTTCAATCATATCATGCTTATAATTGCATTTCTAAAAATCGTAGCTTTCTTTGCATACATACAAGGTGCGTTAGCTTTTGAACTGTTGCTCTCTTTATCAAACCACTAGATATTCATATATAAACTACATTAATTAGCTAGAAAAGTTATTATGTAGGGTTATTTAAAAGACCAAATTATTAATTTAGTTAACTTTTAACTTACCAAATTTTTTCCAATCTATTTTATTTTATTAAATATAAACCCAATATTTGTTTCAAATTTTTAACATTTTGTGGCTAATGGGTTAGATATGCCCTTTCAAATTGTAGTACTCAAAAATGCAATTTTTTTTTCCATAATTATATATTTATTTTTCTGTATAATTTAAAAATAGTATGACGAAAAATTATATCCTTACCACAAATTGTACTAAATTTTTGCAGACGTGCAACATTAATGTAGAAATAATAAATGCTAATTGAGGATGAAACATCTTAACTGTTGATAGGAAATTGTAGTTTGAATTTTTGCATGTTCCTTTATTGTAATTGCATATAACATTTTTCAAACGTCAGTGTGGTGTAGTAAAATAAGCAACATGGTAAAAGTTTAGAGGTTGTGGGTGGCTTCATACCATTTTCAATATTTTCCTTTATTTATTTTTCACATAATTTTTGTTTTTTTTATTGTTACAAAGAAAAATATATATCTAAGGGCCAGTATTTCAGTCTTGGTTTATAAACTCCATCCACAGCCTAAGCTTAAGTTTAATAAAAGTACCTGTATATTAGTAACAGCTTAAATTGTATCTATTGATTTAACTTATGCCATTGTCCATGTTGACTTACACCTATTTAAAACTTAAATCATAAATTCTAATCTAATATTATATTACAAAGTAATTACAATTATAGAGCCGAATATTATGGAATTAATAGTGAAAGTTATATGCTAGACAAGATATTTACAACAATAGCGAATTTTATAATAGGTTCAGATTATCAAAAGCATCTGTGGGTTATATTTATGATCTTATTTTTGATTATATTAAAACAAAAAAGAATTCGTCAGTTTTCTATTTAAAGTAGTTCTAAATTAATACAGAAATTCAAACAGAAAGATCACCCAAATTAATATAATAATAATAATAATTTATTATCATAACATTTATATTTTAAATCTACGAGGCTGTTTCAATGGAAATCCGGATTGGGCCTGTAGAGCATGCAAATGTGTCACCATAATAAAATATATTGAATGAGGTTTTAAAGTAATTATCTGGGTAGCCTCTGACCATTTCATTTATTAGATAAAACAATTGCAGTCCTAAGCTGTCATCATTGTTTGCAATGTCGTCATTAAATAATTGTACCAGTGAAGAAATGCACTCGGTTATAAGATTTTTAACTGCTAAAGGTGTAAATCCATATGAAATTCATAAAAGAATGATAAATGTGTATGGAGATAGTTTTATGGCCCGTTTAAGTGTTTTTGAATGGGTCAGTAAGTTTAAAAGTGGAACTGAGAGTGTGAGAGACCCTCTGCACCCGGGACAGGTGAATCGTGTAATCATTCCAGAGAACATTGCAGTGGTTCAAGAGCTGGTTTATCAAAACAGGCAAATTAAACTTGAAAAAGTTGCTTCAAAAATTAATGTGAGCATTGTGATTCAGCTCATAATATTATTGTGGACTAACTTAAATTTCATAAGGTGTGCATAAATGGATTCGCAAGCAGCCAAAAAAGTTTTTGTCAGATGGAATTGATGTATTGATTGACAGGTGGAAAAGGTGTATTGAAGCAAGGAGGTTAGGTAGAGAAATAATATGTTTACTAGTAATTTTTTAGAATGAAAACAGTTTTACAAACCCAATCCGGATTTCATTTGAAACAGCCTCATATATAGATATAAATGTAAATTCTGAAAAATAGTACAATAGTTGTTTGTATACCTACTTAAAATAAAAGGTGTATTATTTGAAAATGAATTTAAACGATTTATTGAATTTACCATATTTAAGTACAAGTTAAAAATTGTAGCATATAATATTTAATCAATCCATTTTCAGGAATACTGCATTACAGCCAATGAATGTTTTGTTATTAACAATTCATTATTTGGCAATTTGAAATTTCTTATTAATGCAATGATGCAATAATAATTACCTGTTATACAAAAATAAAAAATATTCACATCAAATTTAAATATAATAATAACTTTTAAATGTTATTAATGATAATCTTAAAACACATCAATTAATTGGTAGCGTTCAAATAAAATATCATAACTTTTATTACCAACATTAAGAATATTTTACTAATATTCCAGTTTAGCTAAACTTTATACTGATATACACACACCTGGTTTAATCCAAAATTTTAGTTTAGTTAAACTAATACTTAAACTTTCACTGTAATACTGACCCTAAGAATTGCATCGGGAGGAAAAATATAAACTTCGGAATTGTAAATTAGATTTAATTCTATAACTAATAAACCTTAAAGTTAAAGTTAAATTTTTATTTATTTTAAAATCATGCATATAAAATTTTTAAAATCAAAATTAATTAAATAGGCTAACACATTTTTGGTGTTTGTTTTCCATAGTTACTACATTAACATGGAGAAAATGTTAAAAATTACATCTTGTTACAAGTGATAAAAGTGCCTTCATTTTCACACATCTTTAACCCAACGTACTTAAAAATAAAAAATACAGATTTTTTAAAATCTATTATTTTTTAATTATGTACAACAAACCGCCTATGTATTAAGACTAAAACTGTTAAATCATTCATAAAATTATAACTGACCTACCTAACAGTATCAACTTACAGTAACATGAGCGTTTAGAGCTGTAGCAGCATATTTCGATTTGTTTATCATAATAACTAGCAGGATAAGGGTATTGCACTTTCACACAATTGACAGAATTTAGAAATAATGTATACAATTTTTTTATCAATAACTGACAATAATAAAAATAATTTTTAGTCAAGCATCGTACTAAGAATTTTCAATTGTAAAGGCAATTTAAGCAATTATTAATTGATTTTTTTTAAATAACACTAATTTTACACCTAAAAATGAATTTTCATTACTGAATATAAAAATACTTTTTTAATACAATGACTGAATAAAAGTTAGTTTTATTCTGTCCTAATTAATTATTATTGATGAGACCCTATTTTTTAGGTAAGTGGGATATGTTATAGGCTAACTATTTGTTGACAAAGATGTGTTGTATTATTTCATCATAAGATGACAATGAGATGTTTGTTCATTTCAACATTTTTATAAGGAATAAAATGGATTTTGCAAAAATGACTGTTAAAATATCTTCGTAAACAATGTTCAAATAAATCATCATTATTCTGAACAAATTGGCATTTGCACGAATAATTAAAAATGTTTAAGTACTTTAATTCATATATAGCTTTTATTTAATTTTACAACCTTTAAATCCATATTAATTGAATTATACCTATGTAGTTCATTATTAGAGACTTGCACAATTATTATTAAAACACTACCTATGAGATGCACTTGGTAAGTGAAGTAAATCTTCATAATTCTGTTTATCAAGATATTGATTAATGACATTTGAAAAAGGTACATTATGTGTTTAGGCATCTATTTTAAAAGTTAAAAGAAACACGTACAACATACTATAGAAATGTTTCTCTAGTAATTAGCACTTCTTGTCATATTTGAAAGATTCATGGCCGACTCATCATTATTCAAAAAAAGAACTTTTTGGTATTCGTATTTCTTTTAATTTTATGCTTATTGTAGTGTTTGTAGAATCTCCTTTCATTCCCTAAAAGGAATGTCATATTATCTGAAACATCCTATATAAGTGAAAAAACAAAAAATATGAAGCCACTTATTAAAAAAATTATGCTGCGTAAATGTATCATTGGGAAAGACGATGAACAAAATTAAAATACAATTATTTATAAATGTTTATATTTCCCAAAATACATAATATACAAATTGTTATATTTACTAAAACACAAAAGAACAAAACTAAATGAAAATCTATCCAATAATTATTATATACTATGCAAAATTTATTTGTGCGAAAACGAAACAATGGGATGTAATATGAACAAAATACTCTTATTTTGTATGGTACGTTTTGAAACATTTTAAGTGCACATGTACGTTACATTTTTGACATGTGAACTATATGATTATGACATATTTTACACCGTCAGTGTGCCTTTGAGTCTTATATAACTAAAGTATGTAGATAAGCATATATTACCTTTTAAATGATTGAAGAACAATATAGTCCATTTTAATTTTTAGATTATTTACTTCGATGTTTATTATGGTTTACAAACAATGGGGTAACTAAGTGCAAGTGTGCCTCTCCATAACCTCAAACTTTGTTAATATTTTGTATTTATTACTTTTTTATTACAGCCTTTGTAGTCTTATGCACCCTGCCATATACTGTTAGAAAGGTGCTATTTATTCCACTGATATAAAATTTTTATTTAAGTTTAGAATGACATGGCAATGTCATTCAATGCTGCCCTATCATAAATAGCAAAACACATAAATATAACCCTGCATTTGAAAAAATATTGATATTATATCATAGATCAGTTTGACATTGACCCAGTAGCACCGGCTAGTGTTGAAATTATGCAATCACTCGTGCATGAATACTTCTCTCACTGAGTGTTATTTTACAGATAATTCATATTTTGACTTAAAAAAAAGTGGATTTAGTGCTTGATGTTCTTTAAACTTTATTATAGATAATAAGCAATAAAAACATTAATAAACAGTTAAAATTGTTAGAAAAACGATATTTAAGTAAAAAGTTACAAAATTAGGATTTAATTGATCTTAGTTATAAATTTCATTTTTACAAGTGTAAACTGTATAAATATGATTTGTAGTTATTTTTACACAACCAATATAAATAATTATGCACAAAATGTAAAAATTTCCATCTATATAGCATTGCTATACTACATACACTTTATCAATGTGAGCCCTCACACAGTTAGAGAAATTCTCATGTTACTGAACTGGCTTGAAAAATGCTTAATTGTTTGCTTTTATTTTAAATGTGGGTTCTATGAATCATTTACAGATATATTTTAAAAGCTATAAAAGTAGACTAGACGAAATAACAAATTTTTATGGCATATACTTTTTATGTAACAACAGTTATTTCAAGAGCACGGGCATGCTTATATAGTGAGTGCTGCCATGTTGTCACAATCTGGTTATAAACATGAAAAAACCCAAATATTAGCATAACTATCTCAAAGGAGTCGAGTAGTCCGAATGAAATTCTGTTGTACACATTCAGACCACACTATACAGTAGTATGCATAAGTAATAGGCCAATGTCATGTATTGAGAATAATAAATTATAATTGTTCAAATAAAAAAAGTTTGATTGAAAATTGTTTATTTCAAAAACTACATAGAAAATTAAAAATACATTATTTTATGTTAATATTTTCTATGGTCGCTGTTTGAAGATATTACATTTCCAACTTTACATGGTATACTTGTGACTAATTCATCCAGAAAATATAATAGAATATTGTTCATTTCTTCTTGTAGGATGGCAAAAAGGTTATTAGTATATATAGGACTCCTGTGCTGCTTTACTCTGTCTAAATAGTCCTAGATATGTTCAATAATGTTCAGGTCTGGGCTGTGTGGTGACCATCCCATAGTTCCTGCAATGCCATTCTTAGGAACATCTTGTATATAATTTTTAACAATCCATACAATATGCTTCTGATTATTATGTTGAAATATAAGTGTTTCCAAAAAGGCGTATACAGGGTTGTTTTGAAATAGTTGTTGAAACTAAAATGGTCAAATCTACATATTAGAAGAGACACATATTTGAGGTTATTAAATTCCATTAAGCCCTTTTTGAAAAATTTTGCACTTAAAAACATTTTATGAACTCCTGCAATGCCACAATTAATTTGTTACAAACAGTCAAGAAAACTGCAAATCTATTTGCTGAAATAACAAATTAAAACATAACGAATTAATATACCACCACAAATAAATGACCTAATTTTTATCTGCAAGTGTTCTTAAAAAATTACATTTAGAATTTGTATCAAAATCATCAGATAGTTTAATTTACAAACAAATATAGTTGTTTCAAGATGGCTTTCACAAAAAAATTACGAATTGGGATTACCGTAAAGCACTCAGGTAAGTCCTTTTTAATTCTAAAAGGTTGTTTACTGGTCAAGAGAAAATTCGCCTTTTATTTTTCTTTTTAATATTTCTGAAATTGAATAATAAATAATTTTAAATTATCTACCTAAAGTTGAACAGCTGATAGTTGTTTTCCAATTTTTTCAAATTATAACAGAAGGTATAAAAACGTATTCCAAAGGGATATTATGTGTTTTTATTTTTTCAATAAAGCATTTAGTTTAAAAATAATGAAAAGAAACAACAAACTAATTATATAAAATAAGCTGTATTTTCTTTTAATAACTAAGTTTTTAGCATTTTTTGATAATTTTTACACAAAAACATTGGAAAAGTGGATAATAAACATGTTTGGAAACCTGCACAACTATATAAATCTAATTTAATAATTCAGAATGGAGTTTTATAATCAATTTCAATTACACTGAATGTTTATTAATACACATTGCAATGACCTGTAATATGAATTGGACTGGAATAAATGTACAATGTCATCGAAAACTGGTATAAAACTTGTGATAATATTTATTGCAAATTAGAAGTTTTCAAAAAGTTTTCCAAGAATTTTCTAAATTTGATTGTACCCAAATTAAAGCTGTTTAATTCTTTTATTTTTTTTTGTGAATGTATGGGGCATAAGGAATTAGCATTTAAAATATCTTAGAGTATTTCAAAGCAACCCTATATAACATCTCTGAGTATGTTCAAATAATGTTCAGCTGTGAATTATTTTTTAATTCATATTAGTAGTCTCATATCAAATGCTATCATATAGCTTCGTACTTGCATAGGACCTCCACGGTGTGTTATAGTTGACTACATACAAGCTGAAGTATAAGCTTCTCCTGTCCTTTCTTTTATATATTGTCTTCTCTTAGAGCTAAATATTTCAAATTTTTATTCATCCATTTACAGTACTCAATCCCAAAGATATAGTAGGTACCCACTTGATTTCATTTCACCTCACTTTTCCTGGTTGTTTTGTTACATTTCATTAGGATTTTTTATGCAACCTTGTTCACAATTTCACGTTGACTTAATCCTTACTAGTTAAAAAATCAATCTTGTGCCTATTTGCTACTGGTATTTTACCCATTGCACTAATTTTATATAAAAATTTCATAAAATGTTAGAACTTACCACTTTTGAAAAATAATTCCTTGAAAATTAATTAATAATAAATTAAATTCATAAACTTTCAAAATATTCACAAACCTTCTTGTTCAAAATTACAAAACCAATATTGTGTATAATACCACTTACATATTTACACACTGCTGTTTTAAAAAAATTCATCAGCATCATTTACTATGTACTTTTGATCGTTTGTAGGTTAACAAAATCAGTACAGATATTTAATACTAATAGCAGTCTATTTTTATAGTCTTCCTGCATAAAAATGTGCTATAAGCGAAGAATATATTTTTTGGCATCTTTTATTACCAGTCATTCAAGTGACATGTTTTGTCATTATCTTTTTCAGCCTTCTTTTAGTATTTAGGCATAATATTTTTCATTTTTACAATCCTTATTGTCATTGTAGCACTTTAGATTATTGATACTATTTTCAAATTCTTTATTATTGATTAGTTTTGTAATTCTAATTCTAAAATAGTATTAGATTCACCGTCAACTATTTGATACAATTCCATCACTGAATTTGTAAAACCGCATTTAGCAAAATAATTCACATAGGTCTTAATTATTATTTCTTTTTAATCGTCTACAGTGGTTGTATAACTTGGAAAAGATTTATTTTTGCACTTTTTAACCATATAGAATGATATTATGGTATTTTCTTCAAGTGCATCTAAAATTGATCGCACCAACTGTTGACAATAAAACATTCACACATTTTTTTATTATTTTTATATTCATTGGTTGGATTTAAGGCTATAGTATTTGGAGGTAGAAATTCAATTTGAATATTCTAAAATTAGATATATAATTTTAAATGTGACCTGTAAAATTTATCAATAATATGCAAGCTGCAAAATATTCAGCCATTCAGCATTAGTATGTTAATTTATAGTTTACTGCAAAACACGATCTGCAACCATAAATGGTAATTGAAAATACAAAAGTTGATAGTGTACAGTTATCCACACCAAAAATACATAATAAAAAAAATCCCTTTTCTTTTTGCAGTCTGTTTATGGGATGGGTTTTACACTTTCTACTTCTCCTTATTTCTTTTTAAAATATAGCAAACTGTAATTGCAACATGTAGAGCTGCTATTTTACGTTTCTATTATAATCAATTTTGAATTTCATAATTTTACAATAACATGACGAAATATGATAAGGCACAAAACAGTCAAATTTTAGTTTATTTTAATAGTTTAAACATACATTTCATAAATAATTCAAGATTGATGTATTTGTTTATTGTAATAAATGAAATAATTTAATTACAGTCTTTCCAAAAACTTTATTTTTATTTTATTTTAATAGTTATTTAAATTGCTGATGTTTCGTTTTTAAACACTTAATAACTGATGGCATTATCAGAATTAGGTAAATTAATTGGCGAGTATCACAGTATACAATATTTATTTGGTGCTATAACCATAATGTTAATTTTTATTTATATTCAAATTAAAATTCTAGTATTTAATGCTTATGAACTAAACGTTATTCTAAGAATTATTTCTAAAATAAAATTTTTTATGTTTGATTAAGCTATATTATTTGTTCATTAAAAATGAAATAATTTAAATTATCAATCTTAAATAACCCTATTATATACTTTAATTAAATAAATTATTTGAAAATTTGACTAAAAAATAAAAATAGCTAATATATTTTAAATTAATATTCAATTTCTAGTGGTTTTTATTAGAAGAGCAATTCATCCTAATAGACTAGTTAAACCACTTGTAGGTACGAACGAGATCTGTTGGAGAGTTGGTGCAGTTTTACTACTTGTGGAAAAAATCAGAACGGCATGATATATTTGCAAATAAAACAAGATTGGAGAAAAAGAAGTACACTCTTCATCCAGGCCTTACTGATTTTATGGATAGATTTTTAGAGGACCAGGATGGTAGAGACCGTAGTTCTTCTCCTACTATGCAGTATAATATCTCTGACACTAAAAAAATTACTCTTAATACCTTACAATTAAATAAAAGACCTATTTCAGAGACGTAGTTGCTGTTTTCTATCTATTATATATATTAATAGTTTGTTCTATAAATTTTTAGATAATGTTATAATTTATTTATTTATCAAAATTGTACTGACAAAATTATATATAAATGATTCATATATTTTGAATAATCAGAAATCTAAATATGTTTTATACATTAATATATGGTAGTTTTATAGTTGTTACTGAAAATGAAATATGTATCAAGTCAGAGTGATTTTTAGAAATGCCGTTTTGAGTATTGTAATATTTAATGTACGAGTTAAATGACCTTATTTATATAATTTATTAATGAAGGTATTGATTGTTTAATTAGAGGATACCATAAGTTGTAATGTTATGATAATTAAATCAAACTAGTATGATTGTTTAGTTGTCATTTGTCACTATGGCTTGTATCAAGCCTAATATTTTACTAGGGCCGTTCAGAAACTAATATGTGTTTGGTAGTATTAATATTAAATATTAAAAAAAATAAATGTTTTATTTGTAAAATACATATCTTAAACTATTTCTCTACATAGTCACCAAGTAAATTTAAGCATTTGTCATCATGCATGATGAATTTTTGCATCTCAGATTCATAATTCTCCACCACCAGTCCATTGAGATAAGTAGCCACACCTTCTTTCAGTTCTTTATCACTTTGAAACTTTGTTCCTGCCAAAAAGTCCTTGAATTTTGTAAAGAGATGAAAATCTGAAGGGTGGATGGTTGAAAGTTTCCCACTGGAATTGTTGGATAAGTTACTATCTTTTCCTAACCGCTTGAAGCCTGGCATTGTCATGTTGGAGAATGATGCCGCTAGACAACAGACCTTGCCATCAATAATATTGTCTCTATACACATCCTTCAGTAGACAGTGAATATCATATGGTCACACATTTCTTGCATTGAGAAATCTAATTACAGCCCTAACTTCACAAGTAGCGGTGTTATCTATTTTCTTGAACATTTAAACACTCTGAGAAACAACACAGTCAGTGAAACTGACAACTTCACATACAGACACCAGACATACAACTGAAAGTGTTTGACCTTGACCAGCGGGTGCTAGTTTCCGGACGGCCCTCATACTATTGAAAAATAAATTCAATTTATTTTACAAAGTAAACATAGAGGAATACATTAAGTAAAGTAAGAAAGAAGAATATTATAACTGGTATGTGCCTTATGTTAAATTTACAGTGATTGTACGGCAACTGTGTTGACCCAGTATCTGATTCTGCAACATAAATAGGTTAAATTAGCATTACACTTATTTATTAAATAAATGTCGAATATAAAGACACATTCTTGTAGCACTAGCATGCCTAAATTTAGCTTATTAATGGCAGACTCAATTTGGTGTTCCTATGGTTATTAGTATAGTCACTGTAACTAAATTAATATTAAGTAATTACTTTTGCCATATTTAAAAAATATTTGTTAGTAAAACAGTCACTTACTTTAATTTAAATGATATATGCAAATACTACATAAAATGATAAGTATATAGTATGGCATTGACCATGTTAACGTTATGAATAAAATGCTGTGCAGAAAAAGAACCCCATCAAATGACTAGTTCATTTAATTATCTAACATTCTTGAACTATAAAGTTTTAAATAGCATTTTTATCCTTTTAAAAAACATTTCAAATATTTGTTTTATAAAATACAGGTAAATTTTATTAGATGTCAATCAAATCCTATATTGAATTTTTAGTGTAATTTTGTGTACATATATGTGAGCAAATATACAATATTGTTTGACATTAATAAAATATTGCTGCATATTCAGTTATAATTATCTTTTAAAAACATGGATGGCAATTTAAATATTTGATAAAGTAACAATTGGTTAATACATTATAATTTTAATAACAATTATGATTACATCATAATACAATTTTTTGAACTCGGAGTACTACTTTATAATAAAATTTACCTGTATAATTTGTAGAAAGGTTAAGTATATTCCATCAAACTTATTGCAAGTTTAAATTAAGACAATTCTAAAATGATTTTAATGAACAAATAACAAAAATTTTAAAAATGCTCATTTTGTTGTATCTTGTACATCATACTTTCATGTATAACATTACCTTTGATATTTATGAATTAGTTTTTTGGATATATGAAAGTTCAAACATTTTAACACACTTGATAATCTCTAAATAAACACAGGTTGTACAAACTTTTGACTGAATATTATCAACTTTATGGTAATTAATGTATAGATTTAAGCAAAATGTGAAAACAATTAAAATTAAGGACAACAAATACTGGAAGTTGATTTTAAGGGATTTACTTATAATGAATGATGAACAAATATATTGTTTATCATGAACGTTGGATATATTGAACCCATTTTGCATGTCTGTTGATGTTCATTATGATTCACTTCTGTATATTTGAAAATATTTCAAATCAAACAATCATCTATAATTATATTTTATATAGAATCTTTCTTAGTAACTGTCCTATTTATTAATAATTTTTTATTAAAAAAACAGTTGCAAATCCAAATATTTATTTATAGAAATATATTGACATATGCAAATATGAACATACTTGAAAAAATAAATTTTACAGCAGAAAGGATTTAAGTCCACTTGTAAAATAGTTATATTTTTAAAGAATAGTGTCAGTTTTGACAATATATCACATACACACAAAAAAGAAATTTGAAAAACATATAACAAGCTTATAGTTGTTTTAAGTTGTTAAAGTTATAATGAAACTATCTTGAATATTTTAAAATAGTGGTAACATATATTAGTTACGATAAAAATTAGTGTTCTGTAAAGGTAAATTGTTATTGTAAATTTTATAGTTTAAGGGAAAAATAAAATGGTAAATAATAATATCTTGATTAGTTCTGAGCACTACATACCAAATAGAAACAAGTCAATATTAATAATCTATCCAAACTTGTATAACACATACAACCAACTATACACCACAATATAATATAGTGTGTCTCCAAAAGGTTTGGACATAGCTTACAGACTTCTGGGACAAAAAATTAGAAGATTTATACCAACTTACCTATACCTAAAATCATCTCATTAAGTCAGTACAGGGCATAATAATTTAAAAGAAAAATTAATTTTGCTTATAAAAATAGTAGACATGTAAAGTTTATTAGTAATAAGTAGTCTTAAATTAATTTATACAAAATGTTCAATATAGTCTCCATTATCTTGAATACATAGTTGATCCTATATAAAAAATATATCTGTACTTTCTGCAACATTTATCGATTATTTTTAACTGCTTCTGCAGCGTTTTGAATCTTAGCCCAAAGTTTATTTTCTGTATTTACAAGATTAGAATACACCTTGCTCTTAAGTGTTCCCCACAAAAATGAATCACAAATCTTTAGATCCTGTGATCAAAGTGGTCATTTTACAGGGGCATCAACTCCTCTGCCAATCCATTTATTGGGAAACTGTACATGTAGGTAGTTTCGAACATTAATTGTAAAATGAGTAGGTACTCCGTCACGTAAAAACCACATGCCATCTCTAAAAAGTAATGGCAAATTCTCTAATATGCCTGGTAATGTATCCTGAAGAAAACAAGTACATTTCACCATACATTAATTCGAAACTTATGTTGAAAATGGCATGTGGATTTTCATTTGCATACATATGTTTGTTGTGTGAATTTGTTATACCTTTTCTCATAAGGGATACTTCATCAGTGAACAGAATATTACTATGAAAGTGAGTATCTTCAGCCTTTTTTCTTGAATAAATCTACAAAATGTTAGATGCAATTTAGGATTTGTTGGTAAAAGTTCTTGCACACATTGAAAGTGATACAGATGCAAAAGTTGCTCTTTAATAACCTTGTGGGCTACATCTTTTGAAATTCCCATTTGACGAGATAAACTAGGAGTGCTTCTTTAGGATTTTCTTCTATGGTATCTAGATATTTTTTTCTCATTTATGAATTGCGAGTTACGCGAGGACATCCAAAGTTCACAGTTATTGGTTTAAATCTTCCATTTTTATGAAGACGTTTCTCAATTCTTACAAATGTTTTATGATTCGGTACCAGACAATTTAGAAATCTTTCTTGGTATACTCTCGCACTTTTCTAGCAATATGCCTCACAAAATTTGAGAACCAGCAACACATCAGTTTGTTCACCATAAGAATATTTTGCAGCCATTATCGTTAATAAACTCAACAAGAAACAAACAACTCAAAATATTAAAACACCTTAAACTAAAAACAGAAACCAAATGAAAAACAAAAGGATGCTGAACTAATTACTTAATTTTTAACACATTATACTTATATGATTTTGACATGTAACAAACAATTTGCATTTAATGATAACTAGATTATTCCTATTCAAAACAACATAGATCATCTGATCAGATTTTATTTTTTTGTGTATAAACCTTAAGAGTTATCAAAAATTACAAACATACAAAAAATATTTCTAAAGAAAATATCTTTTAAAAAAAATTGAAAATTCTTGGCCTAGGTACTACAAAGTTTTCACCGGATTTTTATTATGACATTTTTGTTTAATACACTTACAACTTGTCGATGAAGCCCAAAATCATCTAGAAACATAACTTATAGTCACAAAACATGCCATACCAAAAATTATAAAAATCGATCAAAGCCTACTATTTTTATAAGAAAAATTAAATTTTTTTCAAAAAACTCATGCCTTGTACCAATCTAATGAGAAAATTTCGGATATAGGTAAGTTGGGTTAAATCTTCTTATTTTTATCCCAGGAGTCTGCAGTTCCGCTTTTGGAGACACCCTGTATAATAGAAAAACAGGTTATTGTAAAATTTCCATGCTATAAGTGTCATTAAGGGAATTAACCGGGTGTCCAGCGGTCGGGAATTCCTTGAATTTCGGGAATTATGCTTGATTCTTTTTCGTAGGGAAAAAACTGTGAATAATGCTTGAAATTTCGCATTGTATCGGGAATTTTAATGAAATTGTTTCAAGTTTCGATAATTATAACTTTGTGTTCGTTTTTCATCTTATAAAGATATGACGTCAGAATAGCCAGAAATATAACCACCACTATTTTAAATTCAATGTCAGACATCCAATCA
>JAHWXV010888599.1:0-15107 GCA_024586415.1 Phrixothrix hirtus
TTCCTCTTTTAATTTGCTTGTAATTTCTTCTTTTAATGCATTTTGGCTTGATTCAATTTGATCCTGTAGTTTATTTTGATTAGATTCCATTTCCTCTTGTTTTTTACTTTGATTTGCACTAATCGATAACATTTCCTCTTTTAGTTTGTTTGTAATTTCTTCGTGCAATTTATTTTGGTTTAAATTTATGGATACCATTATTTTTTTGTATTTTAGTTTGATTGAACTCCACTTTTTCTTGATTGGAATCCATTTTCTCTTGTAGTTCTATTTGATTGAATTTAATTTCTTCCTGATTGGAATCTATTTTTATTGTAATAAAGATTGATTGGAATCCATTTTATCCTGCATCTTTTGCAACATTTCCATCAATGCCTCCATATATTGTTTTTCGGCGCTTCTTGTCACTGCAACACCAAGAAGGCGTAGGAAATTTTTGACGAAACTTGGCAGAAACTTTTATCTACTAAAAAGTAAGAATTGATTAAAGTTTCATTATTATGGATCAAGAGATAATAACTTATCTGACAGTTCTTTTAGTTTTTTCTAACAATATTGTCTGGTGTTCTTTAGTGTTTTCGCTTGTGATCATTTATTTTGAGGGTGTGATCATGCCTAGAGTGCGCCAACGTGGAATTTGACAGAGGTCGATTGTTGGTTTGCGCAAAGATGGTTTGTCGTTAGGAGAAATTGCAAATTGCCTTAACCGGAACCAATCCAACATTATCCACTGCTATCAGTCATGAACTAGGGAACGGCAAGAACGCCGGAGAAGAGGAACTGGGGGATAAAAAAGAACAAATGAGATGCAGGATCACCATGTTCGACTTATGGCAACAAAAGACCACCTCTCAAATACCAGACCAATTGCCGATGATCAATGGTTAGCTAACAAAGGTCGTCCTGCAGCTTGCAATCCTATTGGCCACATCTTGTGTTACCACCAACGTCTCAACATCAACAGTACCAAGTGGTACAGAGTGATATCCAGCGATGAATTCAGATTCTCTTTGGGGATAGATAGTGGCCATATGAGGGTCAGACGAAGACGTGGGTAACGTCGCAATGTTGAATTTCCTGTTGTGAGGCATGTGCATCACACTGTGGAGATTATGATATGGGATGCTATAACTTATGCGAGTAGGTCACATTTGGTATTCAGCGATATGTGAATGAAGTGGCAGAACCCCATATTCTTCCATTTATTCAGCAGTTGGAAAAGCCACTTTACCAGCAGGATAATGCTCGTCCCCATATTGCAAGACGTTCTATACAGCACTTTGCAGAGAATAATGTTACTCTCTTGCCATAGCCACCGCGATCTCCCTATATTTTGCCCATCGAGCATGTTTCGGAGATAATGCGGCGAACACTCGGGAGCTTTCCCGCAGAAGCTGCAAGCTCTACAGCACGAAGTAGAAGTTGCTTGGGACACAATACCTCAAGAGGAAATTGGCTATTTGCTAAATTCCGTGCCACGAAGAGTGAGGGAGTGTGACCATTAGAGGGCGACCAACCCGTTATTAATAATAATTAGGTTTATATTTTGTTCTTTTTCTTTAAAATTTTAATCATTTGTTACCTTTTAGTAGTTAAAAGTTTCTGCCAAGTTTGGTCAAAAAATTTCTACGACTTCTTGGTGTTACGATTTCCATGTCACCGAGTATATTACTAATAGTGCAAGCATATACACATTGAGGTTTCTTTTCGAAGTCGTCCTTGTAATAAACGGCGTTTCTCAAAATAGAAAGTTCTTTTAATCGATCGTAATAAATAAAAATTTAAGTAATTTTTTATAAAACTCAGTTTATAATTGAGCAACCGTGGTGTTTTGGAACATTACAAAACTGATTGTTAAACTATATTATTTTCTTTTCCAGCTAAGAATAGTAAAGTTGTTGTAAAAGAGTTGGAGGTGTTAGTATACAAGTATCAACTGAAAAGAAATATACTGTTTTGAAAACGGACAACCAGTTTGAGTAAAGTCCGAATTGTTTTACGGCTAATCTTTGTGGGCATTTTATGCGTCTATTGTAACAATATTTTTGTATATGAAAATTCTACATTATTTCTATGACAATTTGACTAACTGAACCTGTAATTAAAAATTCGGTTCGAAAAAAAAATTTTTTTACCTTATATCGGATTTTAGTACAGTTCGATACTCTTTGCACCGGTGGATTTTGCGGCGAGTCTGAAATTTAAGTATAATGATGAGGCCATTACAGCTGTAGGTTGTTGGATACAAGAACAACCAAAACCCTCCTCTAAAAATGATATTCATATGTTATTAGAACTTTGGAATAAGTGAACTCGTATTGAAGTAGAAGGAGCTTAGATTAGAAAATAATGTGCTATATACTTTTATTGTAAAACTGACAATGTGTAAGAAAACTTCCCATTCGTACTCATATTTGAGAAATATTCGTATATTAATGAAATGTTAATTTTGTATCTGCTTTAACCATAGAGTAAACTATTATTTTGGAAAATTATTGAATTTAGAACGCTAACGCGTTTTACGTGTGTAATATGGTTGTGATTAATTGATTTTCTGAAAAAATGTATTATAACTAAAAAGTGTATTTTTTGCAAATTATGTCCATAAATATGATCACTTACTTCTAATAGATTCACAATATATATTGTTATTTGTAGATTTCTTTTATGATACATTGAAATAAATCATTTTAAGTTAAAAGACTAATAACGCTAAAATGATCTATAAGTTTTAAAAGATTAATGTTTTCTGTAATATAAAGTATTGCCTTCTAAAATTCTTTAGCAAAGCAAACATTTGTATTTAAATAAGTTGTATTACATAAAACTGTTTCATCCTTTATTCAAATGTGAGCTTTAAGTTGTCGTAAATCGTAACCGTTAAGCGCATCCCCTTTAAGATACTCCTAATATATTCAGTGCATAAAAGTCAAACGTTACAGTAATGTATGGTTTACTGTAAGTATAGTTTTAGTTAATGTTGAATTATTATTTAAATATTAAACCCATGTCTTACACATTTTATTTATAAACGTTACGTTTCATCCTTTTCAATTATTAAAAATATAACTAATTGTTTCACTATATTTGGAAAACTTGCAGAACTGGTTTATAACATTTTAGTTCAAGATTTAATTCTGACCCGTAATCCCTGTCATCCCAATAAATATCGTTGTAATGTATTCCAATATTATAACAAAAATTTTAGTGGGAAGCTACGATATATTCCATGTTGTACTGAACATCAAAGCTTAGTTCACTTTCTACATTTGAAATTGTATGAACCAAATACAGAATAAATGATTGGTTTTTATGCTATGTAAATATGTTTAACATCCATGAGGATAATTAAGGATAGCAGTAATCACTTTCAAATTCAATAAAACAAAAAAAATTAATATGAAATTGTGCGACAATCTAAATATGTATCTATATTGGTTTATGTTAACTAGCCGAATGTATGTTAAGGAACTTCCGAAAGAAAACCATGCTTTGTTTTTTTAGTGCAAGAGAAAAGCGACCCACGGTAAGAATAAACAATAATCTTGAAAAGCATTTAATCCTAAAACGGTCCTATGAAACCACAATATCATACAAAAAATTTCAGTTGAATAGTGTAAACTAAATGTGCAGTACTGAAAATAAAATCGATTACTAAATTCTATCTAATTAAAATTAATAATTATACCGAATCGTTTCCTTTTAAACTAATTAGTGAATAATGTTTTAAAGCTAAATATTCAACGAGATCAAAGAGTGGCAGATTTTTAATAATAAACAGAAATTTGTTTCAGATTTCAGAAGCTGATCGTATTTTACTAATTTAGTAGTCAGTTAATACCAAATTAACTAGAAAATGTTTCACCATAATAATTTAGAAACAACAACTAAAATTTATCTTTTAGAATATATTATTTTAAAGTAATGTAATAGTTTGTTCACTAAAAACTATTTCTAAATAGAAATACATGAACTAATAATGACTTCCTTGTTAAAAAATGCAACAAGAAATTTCAATCAATATAACAATGAATTTTAATTTTATTTGTAAATAAAGATATTTTTTATATATTATGGAGAATTTATGGTAATCAGTAATCACTTATGGTACCACTACTAGATGTAGCGAGTTAGTTCGTTGCATTTAAATAAATAATTTAATACTTAATTTTCGAATATTACAGTTTAATGCGTCTAAAGTAATTTTATACTAAATTACATATTTATTGCTTTTCTAAACAAGAAGGCATCTTCCGCTTAACTTTCATTATTTTTAAAAATAATAACCCTTCGTTTTCGAAAATTACCACAGGTTTGAAACAGTTTTACCAAAAAGGGATGTTAATTTTAGGCTGAAAGTTTCTATGATTTGTATTACGTTGTTCAGTATCAAATGTATTAAAAAACCGTATATAAAACCTTTATTATCATTAAAAATTATGAAATCCTTGTTTGCTAATAAACAAACATTCAATTATTGTGCCCTTTAAATTCATTATGCCAAATGTATATTAAAAATTCGGTTAATTCTCAATTATGCATTGAAATTTTATTTTCTAATTTTTCATTGTATGTGTACAAGTACTAGGCATTCTATTTTACACGCTCTAATATTTAGTGGTGGAATGTATCCATTCACTATAAGTTGAGTTTGTTTTTTGGTTGTTCGTTTAATCAAACAGAGTATTGTAATTTACAGACAAAATAAAACTTTGTGTGAACAGTATATTCATTAAATGTATTATAACCAAAATTCACAGTTGGTATGGCAGTATAATTTTCATCTAATAAAACAAGTTCCCGAGTCAGGGTTACGAGAAAATTTATTCTTTTGAGCCAGATAGAATGGTTGGCCTACCTTAAATACAAGAAATCAAACATCTACCCAGCTTTTCAAGTTCCGTTATGCAAATGAAGTAGCGTGAGATCAATCTTGCTTCCAATAACAAAATTTCAAATACTTCTACAGTCATCCAGATCATTTTCCACTATCCCTTACATCGCTGCTTGTGTAGTTATATACATGTTACATACTTATTATATGCATGTGGAAAGCGACGAGTTTCGCATAGGGAAGCCTAAACGAACGAATAATATTAAATCAGTTTTTAATTTTTAGTTATACTGAGAAAAATAAATAGTTGAAACAACCAATAATTAGTTTACTTGACCACTTTTGATTGTTAAATATGGACAGTATGTTTGGAATATCAAAGTAATTAACTGAAAATATTAACTATTAAAATGTAATTTTAAAATATTTGATGTAGTAAGCTAACTAATACAGAGATGGCGCCATAATCTACGTATGCGTGTCATTTATCAAATCTATCATATATTATAAGACATCTGTCAAAGTTTCAGCCGAATATGTTGCGTAGTTTGTCCCTTACAGTTGTTTAAAGTAAACGTGTTACGTTGTTCTGTGAATATGGACAAAAGAGAATTGCTTGCCGTGATTAGACACTTCCATATCGCCAAAAAAAACCTAAAGAAATTAAAGAAGAGTTAGATACTATTCACGGCGAATCTGGGCTATTATTTAAGATAGGTCGTTTCTGGGCGAATGAATTTAATCGTGGCCGTACGAGTACCGAAGGTGAAATCAGACCAGGACTTCCGAAAGAGGCTACCACTGACGAAATGATCACCAAAGTTCATGATCTTGTTTTAAATTATCGATTAAAGGTGCGTGTGATAGCAGACACTACAAGTATATCTAAAGAACGTGTGTTCATATCTTACATGAATACTTGGGTAGGAGAAAGCTGACAGCAAAATGGATACCGCGTCTGCTAACTGTGGACAAGAAACGAATGCGGGTAACAACTTCTGAGTACTGTTTGACCCTTTCTAAGCATAATCCTGCCGAATCTGTGCGTCGATTTATTGCCGTTGACGAAACACGGATACATCACTATACCCCCGAAACAAAAATTCAATCCGAACAATGGGTAGAAGCCGACTGCAGTGCACCGAAGGAAGCAAAAGTGGTTCCTACAGCTAACAAGGTTGTGGCCACAGTATTTTGGGATGCTCGTGGTGTTATCTTTGTACATTATCTACAAAAGGGCAAAACAATTACAGGCGAGTACTATGCGCCGTTATTGAACAAGTTATTTGAAAAATTAAAGGAAAAAAAGGCAAAAAAGAAAGTGTTGTTGTTGGCAAAATTAGTTGAATCACTATTCGAAATACTCCGTCATTCACCTTATAGCTCAAATTAACTCCATCTAACTTTTTCTTGTTTCCGAACTTGAAAAATGGCCAAGTGGAAAGTTTTCATCTAATGAGGAAGTTATTGTAGAAACAAATGATTATTTTGAGGCGTTTGATTGGTTGTATTATAGTGAAGGCATTAAACAATTTGAACATCGCTGGAACAAGTGGATCAAGTTAAAAGGGGACTATGTCGAAAAATAAATATAAAATACTTAAATAAAGTACTTTATTTTGTACTATTTACCTTAGTTTTCAGACCACCCTCGTAACTACCAAGTTAATATTTTATTGAATTATCTAATTTATGTTGCTTTAACAGTTGAACTTAGTTAAAATAACGACGGACATTAATTAATTTAACTTCTTTAAGCAATTTTTTCAACACTTTTTGATGAAAATTAACCACAAAGTATTAAAGCAAAAGTTTTTACTTTCTTATATTAATAACTGCAAATATATTTAATTAATTTATTCTGGCATTTTGGAACAATATATAGGTTATATATAATAGATCTATTTATTTGAGAACGAGATACCAGTAATTTTATTCTAATTGTTGCTAAAATAGAGTTGTAAATAATTTAGACGTTGATATATGCCCCTAATTCCAACGTTTTTAACTTGAGTTTTCGTGCTGTCGTTTTATACCTATAAAAATTTTTCTTAAATATTGTATAATTGTAATAGTTATTTAGTTACGTCAAGAAAAATAATTTATTCTTCTTTAAAAGTTTTATTTTAAATGATGATTTGTTTGGTTGATGTTTATTAATGTAATGGTTTACTAAAATTGATGTTATACATGCTTTTATAATTTTTATGTGAAGCATTCATATTTAAAAGATAAAACTTTTCTGTAAATGAAAGTAAAAATCAAGAATATATAATTAAAACCTATAATACCTTTAGTGCTGAGCTTAAACATTTTGTTTATTTTTTCAATATTTATATCAGGTACAAGTATATTTCTGATCTTTAAAATGCTATGAAGTACATCACAGTAATACTAACCACTATTGGAGTATAATGTAATACACGATCTTTGTGCAAACAACGGAGATTCACTTTTAATAGTACAATTATGCGTTCTACAGTGTTTCGTGCAATGCAGTGGCAGTAAGTAGAACGGGCTTCAGGAAAATTTTAGTCATCTACTACAATTTTAGTTAATGAAAAGGGCTGTAATGGATATGTTGATTCTCCTAATAGCCAAATAGTTTGATCATTATTGTTTCCATAATTTCTTTGCAGTGTTTGGTTGATGTTACTGACCATGCAAATAGCAGCATCATGAACAGAACCCATTGCATTAGTTGTCAAGATATTGTTATTATAATTTGGCAATTGTTACTATAGAAACCGTTTTTATTCATAAAAACATTTTCTGGGTGATTTATGTTATTGGCTGAAAAATTAAAATTATTGAAAAGCTGAAAAATTATTTGGCTTACACATAAAATATCTGTAACATTTTATGTACTTACCTACCTATTTCTAACTCTGGTAATTTGCAACAAATCTATTGAAAATTTTAAATATTGATGAGGTATGTATTACTGATATTTGTAATTTCTTTCACTTATCCACTAACCGATGCGTGAGAGAAACCTGAATAGTGATCTTTACCCACTGATTTTTGCTTCTACCGTGTGCGTAACAGTGCATTACGGTTATAAGCTGCAAAAAATCATTTGTCGTTATTTAAATGTATTGACTAAAAATCGCCTTATTTTTACTATATTTGGTATTTTTGTTATTCTTTCGGCAGCTACCATGTGCGGTTGAATTAAATTAAAAACATCCCAGACCGTTTGACGATCCAATCTATATAATTGTTGAAATGGATTATCTGGCATTTCAAAAGGATTGCCTACATTTCTTAATTGTACATTTCTTTGTTTTAACTGCCTTCTACGGCAACAATAACAATAAAAAATTTAATTCTAATTTAAAGGTTAGGTTAAATAATTTTAATTCATCTTACCTTGTTTCGTAATCGTCAACAATTAATTGTAAATAATTATTATTCATTTTATAAATTAAAAATGAATTATTACTTTAAGGATATTAATCTTACAATTTAAGAAATCTAGTTAAATTATTTTTACCAACAATCGTTTGAATAACGTCCACCACAGCAATACAGTATGTGAACAGTTGAAGTTGAACGCTTAAATTACAGGATAATTTTGAGCGAAAAACCTTTCAAATAACGGTATTCGTTACTTATTGATTTGCACGTGTGTTGTTATAATTTACAGAATAGGGTTGTTAGTAATATAAATTAAGAATTTTACGTTGGCCATTTTAACATAATTATGATCGATAAACTAGAATACCAATTACCTATTTTCTTTTTGTAAGTAACTTTACATTTAAAAAATTTCAATTCAATTTTTATTTAATGGAATTACATGTACTGATATGCAAATAACTTCTTAAACTGTTGAGGGAAGATGTTACTTGTAGTTTTAATTAACAAATCCTTTGATACTCGTATTAATCTAATGTTACTTAAGAATCAAATTCAACGATAAAGAGATTATTAAATCACACATTTCATTGTATTTCATTTAATTGTACAATGCACGTTTAATCTAATCATAGTAGAGCACTCATTTAAAAGTTGAAATATAGTGTTATTAAATTTAAAAATCCATATTGGTTGAAATAACAGGTATTATTGTAACAAACCAAGATAGTTGAAATAAAAATGTAAATTTGTTTTGTAAACAGCTTATCTGTAGCTTCAATTAAACCTTTTAACATTCTTTGAGGTTGTACTTATCTTGCGTTTAAAATTCTATCTAACACAACAAGTAATATTTATTTATAATAACTAATTTACATATTCAAAATTATGGCATCACAAACCGTACTAATTTTAGTGTTTATAAATTTAAATAATTTTAATTTGTTTAAGACTTTCTAGCGATTCAAGTGTTCAACTAAATACCGCTAATGATCTGGATACTCTTATTTGGTATATTTGGTGCCTTTTTTATTCAGATTTAATTATAAACCGTTCACTTGAGCTCAAAGTATCTACGTTTCTGATTGCGTTACTTCCTTAGTGCGACTCTAACCTAATTTCAGCTTTGAGAATTTTCGTTTCGACGTACTAAAATTTTATTTTGCCCTATGTGTGATACGAATTCCTTATATTATTAAGCCAGTATAATCAACTTATTGTTTTTGAATAAAAACGTTATTAAATACTTCTTTTAACAACTTTTCTATATATTTCTGATAATGACCTGAATTACTGATAAAATTGCTGCTCCTGTAAATTTCTGGCTTCTGTGAGCCTGTTGAACCTCGATTATAATTTTATCCACATTCTGAACGAAAACATAGTCTATAAGAACAAATTCTGGAGCATATGATGGGTTACAGAAGGTTTCCGATTCTAGCTCCTGTAACTTTTGTACAGTCTGACGTACAATATGTAGCCATATTTTGTTCTCTATCAGCATTGATTTTTAAATATTTTCTGTATTGCTTCTCCTAGTTGCTTGTTGTAAATATCAATCATGAGAAATATGACAGATTTCACAAATATATAGGCTATAAATCTTGACATTTAGCTGTGGGCAGGAGTTCGCTGGTTTAATCGAGTTCAACCGTTGATGAGAATATTTGAGATTATCGCATACATATTGAGAGACGCCATGGTGATTAAGTTCACTCAATCCACGGCCTTCTTCTTGTGAGAGGACGATTTCTGTTTTGTGACGCGAGCGCAAATAAATGTAAACCCCGAGACGCTTTTGCTTATGATCAACATTCAAGTCGTGCGATAACCATTTGTCTAATCAATTCATTTTTCAATTTTGCTTAATTGAGTCAATATTGTGTCCTAGAAACGTTGAATTTTAATGCCTTTTTATTAGAACTTTGAGCTACAACGTTTAGAGCGACATTATTTACTTTCTCTCAAGTCGAAATTTACTAAACGAAGGTTTTGAAATTAACAGGGTTAGTCCGTTCGTTAGTAGCTTGAGTTTGAAATGCAGGCAGTCTATGTCGCGTTGATTCTGCAAAAGAACTTGCACTTCTTCCAATATGCATTTTCGACTATTTCATTACTTTACAAAATATTACTAAAAAGCGAACATTTACATTAATTAAACAATGTGGAATTGGCTAAAAAAGGAGAAAAGTATACTCTTCAGCCAATAAAATGTTAAACTAAACTTCTATTTCTAACTGGGTAAAATCAGTAGTTTATTTTATCGACCCAAAATAATGTTTAAGTGATTATTTTACGGTATTGATTCATTTCCGGTATATTGACGAATACTTGCTTATATATTAATTACATCGCACAAATAATTCAATACGATTTTTCCTAATTATTATTTTTGATGGATAAAAATGTGAATGCAGTTTAAGTAAAAAATTTTACATACCAGTATATCATTAACAGCATAGGAACTAAATGTTTCCCTATCCAACGGTATATTGAAACAAAATTACGTATCCCAAAATAATATTTGTTTAACATTTCTTCAAGTATGCTAAAAAATATAAATATACATTTACTTCGCAAAGAAAGCATATGAATATTTTTGCTTTGCATCTTTTATAATGGCACTTATGCAAGAGCGTTTCTCTGTGTTTTGTTGGTAAATGTACATTAAGTAATACATTTTTTAGAAGATGCGAATGTATATGAAAATGTAAACTAGTGTACTAAAAGCATTTTGTATTTAATAATTTTGTTTACAAACATAAAGTATAATAGTGAAAATAATTCACTGTGTGATTATTGACAATTACAGACTTTATTATAAACAATTAAAGTTAATTATAATACTACAATAAAAACTTTTAGAATATACATTCAGACCATTTCAAACAATAACGTCAATTAAATAATATACAATAAAGCACTTTTAAAATTAAATGTTTCCATAAAACAATTCCTTAAATTAGTGCAGTAATAACAAATATTTTGCACTTTACGAAATACTACTAAATGTTAATATAATCAAATATGTATTTAGTATATTACGCAGGTAAATATTTGAGATACGACTTCAAATTACTCAATAAATAAAGACAATATATTTTACTTTAAACCCAGTTTGTTTTCACATTGTTTTTCAACGTTTATTCCCAAACCTATAATCATAATTGATGTGAAGAATTAACCAAATTCATTAATATTATATGAACATTTAAACAAAGAAGTTCTACAATACATTCTATAATTATTAATTCATAAAGTTGAATTTTAGTAGAAAATGTATGATCAATTTCAGTACCCTAGTTAGAATTTATTCACACACTTAACATATTCGTAGCTATATACTAAATAGTGTAACAATCACTCTACTAATCAATACGGTGAGCTATTTATAACATCAGTATCCAACAAAAGAGGAACGCCAATTTATATCATCATCATGTACTATTACTGCTTATGTCTAAAAACATACTTATTCCTGATTTTAGGTGTTTTTAAATATAAATCAGCTTTGCTTACCCATTTAGATTGCACAAATATCTTAATATAATCTTTTTTGGAAATATATGAAAATTGGGTAAGGAAATCTAAAACATTTTTTTCCATCATAAGTTACAAATTAATATGTACCATACTATATTAATAGACCTAGTAATTAAATAATTAGATAAACGTAATTAATTGCTATGATGTTTGCATGCAGAGATAAGTTCCTAAAATAAATTATTTTCAGGACTATTTAATTTGACATAGATATTTATAGCACAAAATACAATTTGGTAATAATAAATATAAACTTTTAAATATCGAGTTTTCTTTCTTAATTTTCTTATTTCTTGGATTCAAAGCTCAACTAGTAGTTTTAGAAAGCACATAAATTGCAATGAAATATATTTGCTTGCGATACGGCTGGAGAATTATTCTTGTTATGTTTGTCTTAGATACTACATATTTGTTTTAGTAAATTGACAATCTGCGTTTCAGCTTTAAACATCTACTTGTGTATTGTTTAAAATTACATAGTTGAATTTATTCATATAAATCACTTAAGTTATTTAAAATATTATTAATTCGATGTTAAAAATACAAATACCTTTAAAATGTTTAATATATACCCAGATAGCAAGTTTTAATATTGTTATATTAGCGCTCCTTAGGTACATTTTGATTATTTACAGAAACAGAACAGACAGTTTTGTTGTCTGTAACTGAATTGTTATTTAAAATAATCGTTAAAACGTCCTTAAAACAAAATTATAAAAGTAAATTGATCTGTAACCGCTGTTCAGTTGCCTTGAAGAAACTCAAGACTCTTATAAATGGTTCATGAAATTATTTTGACAATGCAACAAATTGCACGCTTTCAGAACTGCAATATAAGTATCTCATAATGATGAAGACAGTTACATCATTAAAACCTCCAACGCCGTTAAAGAATAAAATACAATATGTAACAAAAATATTGCACCAAGTAGCGTTATAAAATAAATTTAACCTAAACCTTGTTTATTTCTTAGTTATCTGTTTTTTTTAATATTTATGGTTAATAAAAATATAGGGTATTTACCATTTTAACCTAAAATATTTGTTCATTTTCAAAAGTCGAAACCTACAGGATAAAGTTAAATTCGTGATCATCTTAAGTCACCCTGGGTACTAATTTTTATTAAGTTTCTTTCAAAAACCTTTCGGCGAACGTTTATGTAGAACGGTTACGTAGTGCGTGCAAGATAACATTTTAGGAATTTACCAAATCTGTTATAAGAACATACAGTACAACAAAATTGTATGCCATTGTTAATATTTTAATATCATTTTAACCTAAACTATTTAAATATTTTCAAAAACCGACACCTTTGTGATGGAAGAAATACGTCATTATCTTAGGCATTACGTATTCCAATCTAATGAGTGCAATTGTCATTAGTAAAGCTTTTAATGTTGATTGTCATATAAAAGTAAACACAAAAATGTTATGAGTGAATTTAATAAATTTATTGTTAACAATAGAATTGCCAATAAAAAAGAAAAATTAAATTAACAGAAAATCTGCTTTCATCTTATAAAATATAATACTGTAAAAATATTTGCATAAAAAAATTAAAGCTAGCATAGAATTTTATAAAAATCACCAAATTTGCTTGATTGTTACAACATGCAATCATTTAAACTTCAGTTCCCAGTGGGCTATGAAATTTTTTCGTGGAGCATAGCTTAGACACATGCACGCGAATCACAACCAATACATAACCTGCAAATTATATGCCAACAAATTTGCTGGAAGAACTTAATTATTAAGTTAAAATAGGAAATTTATTTAAAGTATTTACAATAAATGTGCGAATTCATTTTAAATTCTCGAAAACGTTCTGTAAAATATGACAAATTCAAACTGTCAATTTGACATAATTATTACTGAGAATGGATTAAGCTACGACATGAATTTTTTGCATAACCCATTGGAAACTGAAATGTAAATGATCGCATGCTATAATACTTGTGACACCACCAAAATGTTTCATTACCACGCAGACGTATTAAAAAATCAGTACATAGTATAAAATAGTTGCCATATTAAGAAACATTTTATATATGCCTAAAATTAAACAATTTCGTCTACCCTGGGCTAAGAAGTAAAATAAACTATCTACAAAATTTATTATAATTGCACTAAACTACCATACTACTACTCCCTTACTGGGGTAGGCAAAACCTAATACCGAGCCTCCACCTCCTCAACCACTACATGTACCCATGCACCAACCCCCTCACACCTATATCGCTCCCTCTACCCCTCACCAATACTCGCAGCACTATATAGTATCCACACCATCCTACTATTACCCACCAATCCTACTATCTCTACTACTAGCCATTCACTATTTTTCTCCATTCATTTCTGTCCTTATACACTTCTTTTGCTTCCATTAAATTCATGCAACGTTTTTGGCAATCTCTCCTATTCTTTGTGCTCTTTATTCCTTTTACAATTCCTTCAATCATATTCAGCGATCTCTTTCTCGGTCTACCCCTATCTAGCTTCCCATTCATACCTGCCTCATATATTCTCTTTGTTAATCGTTCACATATCCGAACCATCTTAACGTATTTCTCTCGTACAGTTTAGGCAGTGTCTCCTTCACCTGGCACGTCGCCATCACCCACTCATTCCTTACTCTGTCACGTCTCGTTTTGCCACATGCAGCTCTCCCGCACCTCATACTTACGGCGTTTATTTTATTCATATACCTCTTCTGACATATCCAAGTTTCACTGACATATGAAACAGTTGGAACAAATACACTATTGTACACAGCCTTCTTTGTTTCCATACTTAACCGTTCATTCTTGGTTACTGACCAAATGCTGCCAATTATTCCCCTGCCTGCATTCACTCTGTTTTCAATTTCACTATCTACTCGCCCATCATTCGTAAACATTCTGCCAACGTAAACAAACTTGTTCACTTGCTCAACTATCTCTCTACCCAACATCAGCTGACATTTCCTTTTCACTTTTTCTATTGAAAACCATCACCTTCGTTTTGCCACTATTGATTTTCAAATCAATTCTTTCACTCACTACTACAAATTTATTCAACATTCGTTGCATTGGCTCATACTCTTACATCAACACTTTTACATCTTCGCTGCCTATATTTATACTACTCAACTCTTCACATGCACTTCTAACGCATTTATCTATAAATGTAGTAAACAACCAAGGAGACATCCTCATCCTTGTCTCACTCTTTGCTCAATTTCAAAGTACTCACTAACCGTACGGTTCACTCTCACGCATACCCTGATTCTATCATACATTGCTTTTATTGCATTCAGTAGTTCTCCCTTTACACCATACTCAATCAGAGTTGCCCATAACTTGCATCTATTCACACTATCATACGCTTTCT